>LOEQ01004048.1:267299-279918 GCA_001685075.1 Bramus lutescens
CTTTGGATGTCAGTGTGGCAATTTCTCAGAAAATTAGTAAACAACCTTCCTCAAACCCGGGAAAAGATTTTCTAATCAAATGAACCTAAGAAACAAGCTGGTGTAGATATCCTAAGACCTAAAAATAGATTTCACACTAAAATCAATCAAAAGAGATGGAGAAGGACACTTAATACTCATCACAGGAAAAATCCATCAAGACAAGTCTCATTTCTGAAAATCTATGCCCCAAATACAAGAGTACCCACATATGTAAAAGAATCATTGCTAAAGGTTAAATTGTACATCAAACCTCACACACTAGAAGTAGGAGACTTTAACATGCAACTCTTATCAATGGACAGGCCTGTTAAACAGAAATTTAACCGAGAAACAAGAGAACTAACAGATGTCATGACTCAAATGGACTTAACATATATCTATAGAACATTTCACCCAAACACGAAAGTATATATCTTCTTCTCAGCACCTTATGGAAACTTCTCTAAAATTGACCACATATGCAGTAACAAAGCAAATCTCAATAGATGCCAAAAATGGGAATAACCCCCGTATTTTATTGGATCACCATGGTTTAAAATTAGAATTTAATAATAGTACTAACTGCAGAAAGTCTAAAATTCATGGGAATTAAACAATGCTAAATTGAATCACCCCTACATCAAGAAGAAATCGAAAGAAATTAAGGACTTCATAGAATTCAATGAAAATGAAGGCACAACGTACCCAAACCTATGGGAAACTATAAAACCAGAGCTAAGAGGAAAGTTCACAGCACTAAGTGCCTACATGAAGAAAGTAGAGAAATCTTACTCTAGCGACTTAACAGCACACCTGAAAGCTCTAGAACAAAAAGAAGTAGACTCACCCAGGAGGCACAGAAGACAGGAAATAATCAAATTAAGGACTAAAATGAATAAAATAGAAACAAAGAAAATTGTATAAAGAATCAGCAAAACAAAGAGCTGGTTTGAGAAAATCAACAAACCATTATACAAACTAGCCAAAAAGCAGAGAAAGAATATCCAAATTAACAAAATAAGAAATGAAAAGAGGGACATAAAAAATCCAGAGAATCCTCAGGACATACTTTGAAAACCTATATACAACAAAATTGGAAAATGTAAAAGAAATAGACAATTTTATGGATAGGTACCACATACCAAAATTAAATCAATACCAGTTGGACAACTTAAATAGACTTATAACTCCTAAGGAAAAAGAAAGAGTCATCAAAAGTCTCCCAACCAAAAAAAGCTCAGGGCAGGATGGTTTCATTGTGGAATTCTACCAGTACTTCAAAGAAGAGCTAATATCCATACTTCTTAAAGTGTTCCATACAATAGGAACAAAAGGAACATTGCCAAACTCTTTTTATGAGGCTACAGCTACCCTGATGCCTAAAACACACAAAGACTCAACTAAGAAAGAGAACTACACACAATCTCCCTCATGAACATTGATGGAAAAATACTCAATAAAATACTGGCAAACTGAATCTAAGAACACATCAAAAAATCATCTACCATGATAAAGTAGCCTCAACCCAAAGATGCAGGGTTGGTTCAGCATATAAAAATCTGTCAATATAATCCACAATATAAATAAATTGAAAGAAAAAATGTATTAATATCTCATTTGATGTTGAAAAAGTCTTCAACAAAATCTATCACCCCTTCATGATAGAGGTCTTGGAGAGATCAGTGATATAAGGAACATATTTAAACTTAATAAAAGCAATATACAGCAAGTCAACAAGCAGCATCAAATTAAATGGAGAGAAACGCAAAACATTTTCACTGAAGTCAGGAACAAGACAAGACTGTCCACTCTCTCCATATCTATTCAATATTCTACTTGAAGTTCTCACTAGAGCAATAAGACAACACAAGGAGATCAAGGGGATACAAATTGGAAAGGAAGAAGTTAAGCTTTCACTATGTGCAGATAAAATGATAGTGTACATTTGTAACCCCAAAAATTCTACCAAGAAACTCCTAGAGCTGATGAACATCTTCAGTAATGTGGTAGGATACAAGATCAACTAAAAAAAATCAGTAGCACTCCTATATACAAATGATAAAAGGGCGGAAAAAAATCAAAGAAACATCACCCTTTACAATAGCCACAAAGAACATAAATTATCTTGGGGTAACGCTAATCAAAGAAGTGAAAGACTGTGAGACAATAACTTTATGTATTTAAAGAAAGAAATTGAAGAAGATATCAGAAAATGAAAAGATCTCCCATGCTCTTGGAGAGGTAGAATCAACATAATAAAAATGACCATCTTACCAAAAGCAATCGGTAGATTCAATAAAATCCCTATCAAAACCCCAACACATTCTTCACAGACCTCAAAAGAACAATACTCAACTTCATATGGAAAAACAACAAAACAAAAACCCAGAATAGCCAAAAAATTATTTACAATAAATGAACTTTCAAAGGATCACGTTCACTGGCATCAAGCTCTATTATAGAGCTACAGTAATGAATACAGCTTGGCACTGGCATAAAAACAGACAAGAGGACCAATGGAATCATATAGAAGACCTGAATATTAATACACAAACATATGAACACCTTATTTGTAGTAATAAGGGAGCTCAGGCCTGCTTTTTGTCCAGCCCAGCTCCTGCATGGCTAGCTTATACCCCGAAATAACAACACACAAATTGTATNAAGGCAGTTTCTTTATTAACCAATAAAAGTAACACATAGACAGATGACCCTCCTACATCACTTATTTCTGACAAAGAAGGTAAAATTATACAATGAAAAAAGAAAGTATTTTCAACAATTGAAACTGGCACAACTGGATGTCAACATGAAGTAGAATTCAAATAGATCCATATCTATGCCCATGTTCACTCAAAACTCAAGTCTAAGTAGATTAACATAGATCCAGCCACACTGAATCTCATAGAAGAGAAAAGTGGGAAGTAACCTTAAATGCATGGGTACAGGAGACTACTTCCTAAATATAACACTAGTAACATAGAAACTGAGAGCAACAATAAATACATGGGACCACCTGAAAATGAGAAGCTTCTGGAAGGCAAAGAACCAGTCAATAACAAAACGGCAACCAATTGAATGGGAAAAGGTCTTCACCAGACAGAGGGTTCATCTCCAGAATATATAAAGAACTCAAGAAACTAGACATCAAAAGACCTCATAATCCAATTTAAAATGAGGTATAGATCTAAACAGAGAATCATCAACAGAAGAGTCTCAAATAGCTTAAATAAATTGCTCAACATCCTTAGCCATCAGGAAAAGGAAAAAAAGACTCTGAGATACTAGTCAGAATGGCTAAGATCAAAAACACTGATGATAGCTTATGCTGGAGAGGACCTGGAGTAAGGGGAACACTCCTACATTGCTGGTGGGAGTGCAAACTTGTATAACCACTTTGAAAATAAGTATGGTAGTTTTCAGAAAATTAGAAATCAATCTATCTCAAGATCCAGCAATACCACTCTTGGGCATAAGCCCAAAGGATACCCATCATACCGCAAGGATACTTGCTGAACTGTGTTCATAGCAGCATTATTCATAATAGCCAGAACCTATAAACAACATAGATGCCCCTCAACCAAACAATGGATAAAGAAAATGTGGTATATTTACACAATATAGTACTATTCAGCAGTAAAAATTCAATGACATCTTGAAATTTGCAGGCAAATGGATGGAACTAGTAAAAACCCCATACTGAGTGAGGTAATTCACACCAAGAAAGACAAACACGGTATGTACTCACTCTTAAGTGGGTATTAGTTGTAAAGTATAACCAGTCTACAGTCCATGATCCCAGAGAATCTAGGTAACAAGTAGAACCCTAAGAGAGACAAACATGGATCCCCCTGGGAAGGGGGAAATAGACAAGAACTCCTGAGAAAATTGGAAGGATGGTTGGGGGAGAAGGGAAGGCAGAAGTGGGGGTGGGGAGAAAAAGAGAAGGAAGGAGGAGAACATGGGGGAACATGATGTTCAGATGGTGGAAGGATAAAGAGGGAGAGCAAGGAGAGATATCTTGATAGAGTGAGACATTGTGGTGTCAGCAAGAAATCTGGCACTAGGGAAATTCCCAGTAACCCACAAGGATAACCCCGGTTAAGACCCTAAGCATTAGTGGAGCAGGTACTTGAACTGACCTTCCCCTGCAATCAGATTGATCACTACCTTAATTGTCATTATAGAACCTTCATCTAGCCACTGACAGAAGCAGATGCAGAGACCCACAGCAAAACACTGGGCTGAGCTCCCAGAGTCCAGTCATAGAGAGGAAGGAGTGATAATATGAGCAAAACAGTCAGGACCCTGATGGGAATATCCACAAAAACAGCTGACCTGAGGTAGTAGGAGCTTACTGGCTACAGACTGATGTCAAGTGGGGGAATCTGCATTGGCCCAAACTAGGCCTTCTGAATGTAGGTGGCAGTTGTGTGGCTGTGGCAGTCTGTGGGTCCACTGGTTATGGGGTCCAGGACTTATCCCTAGTGTTTTAACTGACTTTTTGGAGCTCCATTCTCTTTGGGTGGATACCTTGCTCAGCCTAGATATAGTGGGGAGAGCCTTGGTCCTGCCTAACAACAATGGGCTAGAGTTTGTTGACACCCCATGGGAAGCTTTACCCATGAAAGGGTGAAAGGTGGGGGAGCAGGAGGAAGGGAGGGAGAGGGAACTGGGGTTGATATGTAAAATGAGAAAAGTTTGTTTTTAAAAATGTATAAAAAAGGGCTGGAGAGATGGTTCAATGGTTAAGAGTGCTGCTTGCTCTTCCAAAGGTCCTGAGTTCAATTCCTAGCAACCACATGGTGGCTTACAAACATCTATAATGAGATATGGCGCCCTCTTCTGGCCTGAAGACATACATGCAGAATACTTAAAAAAATACTGTATACATAATAAATAAATAAATCTTTTAAAAAATGTATAAAAAAGAAAAAGATTGTTTTTCTAATTTAAACTCTATTAGAAAAACACTCCATTTGCTCAATTTGATCCAATGGGAATTGCATTAATTTTTTTAAAAAAACTGAACAGCAATTATAAATATTTTCTTTCAGGAAATATCAAAGAAGGTAAAGCATCCCGACTAATTTATGAGGTGACTGTTCTCTTGACACCAATACTAAAGACAGCAGCACAAAGGAATAATGCAGGTCGATACTGGTGATGAATATGATTGCAATAAAAGAATATAGAGATTTTTTAAAATAATAAGTCTTACTGTATTTTGTTTGCTGTGTTCAGTTCATATTCCTGGGAGACCTGTTCTTTTCTGAAAGGAAATGGAGGAGGAGTGGATCAAGGGAAAGAAAGAAGGTGGGGGAGAGGACTGGGAGAAAGGGGAGGTGGAGGGACTGGGAGGAGTGGAGTAAGGGAAACTTCGGTTAGGATGTGTTGTATGAGAAAAGAATGAAAAGAAAAATGTGAAAGAAAGAAACCGTATGAGGAAAGACCAAAAATAATGAAGAAATGAAATGTGTTTTTCACATAAATAAAAACACTTGATTAATAAATAGGATTGTCTATTGTTACTTTTTAGTTAATCATGGATTTCATCTTTATTTTTGAGAAATTCCTGCCTATGTACAATGCAACATTGATGCCAGCCCCCATTTCCCACTCTATGTTCCCTCTGACATGTCAGCCTCAGAACTTCATGACTTTGATTTTCTGTAACCCGCAAAGTTCTGTTGACCATATGTGCTAGAGGTGCGGCCATCCATGAAGTGTGGGAAGCCTATCAATGGTCGCATCTTTAAAAATAAGAATTCTCCATCTCCCAGCAATTATCCATTATCATTAACTCCTCAGTAATGTATGACCTAAAGATTGTCAGTGTTTTTGACAATACAGACAATTAATTCTAAAATTTGCATGTCAAAACAAGGGAACTAGAGTAGCTGAAGAAACTTGAGAATAAAGTGGGAAGAATCCATCTAAATGATTTCAAGATATGAAAACAGTCAATATCATTAGACATTAATGAAATGCCAATAAAACCACAATAACACATCACTACCCACCTAACATAATGGTTAAAATAGATCTAACAATAACAACAAATCTTGGTGAAGATTCAGAATCAGTCACTTATGCTTTATTGTTAACAGTATAAATTCATTTTGGAAGAATTTGATAGCTTCAAATAAAAATGGCAAGTTATACCTGGTATTTTTTGTCCCCCAAAATAACAACTATATTCAGACAAAAGATGTATTTGGAGAGTCACAGTAGTTTTTATTATAGTAGCTAAAACCTGAGAAAAATTCAGTATTTTTGGCAGTTGAATGCCTAAACAAACCATGTCACCATGCATGCCACAAACTGCTACTTATCCATAAAAGTTAGAAAGCTTTTTTAAAAAATATATCTTATTTTTGTTTATATAAAGTACATATACTGGATTTTATTAGTACAAAGCTTTCAAGACATACTTAATCTACTCAAATCTTCAGAGAAATGTATTGATGAGTGTACAAGCAAACTCTAAAGTTCCATATGGTGTAAATCTATTTATATTACCTTCCACAATGGCAAAGTTGTAGAAATGGAAAATAAGTTATTCACTTCAAGAAACTAAGAAAGGGAAATAATTGGAGTAAAGTTGTTATGACCATGAAGGCACAACAAGAGCTAGCCACATGATGATGAAATCTGCTTATCATTATATCAGTGTCAAAATTCTTCTGCAATATAGTGTTATGGTTTTGCAAGTTGATGTAAGATGTTGATTGAGGATATAGGCAATGGGGCAATAGGTTCTTTGTGTATTATTCCTTACAATGGCAATTGCTGAATTATCTTAATACTAAAAAGTTAAGCTAAAATGCAAGTTGGTTGCATTATAACTATGCAAGTTATATCTGTCAATAAAGAGTACAGCCATAGAATGAAGTGGGATTTTACATGCATTTCTTTTAATAACTAATAAATGGTAGTACAATTTTGTCAATATTGGTGAAGTCACTAGATACACACTTAGTTGTTTTAATTTCTATATAATGTTGGCATAATTAAAGAAGTTCAGTAGACCCAGACTTTGTTCTCTACAGAGTCTTTGAATTGTTCTTAACCTGCAATGACTGTCAGGTAGGTCACCTTATGCATTCACTAAGCATCTACCAGTATTCCATGACTAAAGGCAATCCTGCTAGAAAATAATGGCAGCATGCATTTCACAATTGGTTTACCATTTTCCCTCTTCACTGAAGGTTTTATGCAAGAAATACTTTAGTAACTAATGGTTCTCAACCTTCCTAATGCTGTGACCCTTTTAATATAGTTCCTCATGATGTGATAACCTCCAACCATAAATTTATTTCATTGCTACTTCATAACTACAGTTTTGCTTCTGTTATGAAACATAATGCAAATACCTGATCTGCAAGATATCTAATATATGACACTCCAGGGGGTCATGACTAACAGTTTGGGAACCACTAAAGTCTAGTTGTTGAGTTCTAAAACACAGATACTAATAAGTCTACCTTTATGTTAAATAATAAATAACATTAGATGAAGGAAACTCACTTATTTTATGTGGTACCCATTAGATGTATCCACTCAAATTTTATTTTACTTTAACAAGGATATGATATAATCATGTTTTTCTTCTGTTTTTGGAGGGTGGGAGGCCTAGATATAGTCACATGACTTTTCTTGACCAATAAAACATAAGAATTCATCAGTATCACTTTCTGTTGGAAGACTTTACCAACTTAACAGTGTTTAAACATGGTCTGCATGTATCATTATAAAATATAATGAATGATATTCAGGGATTAATCAGTTTGTATACTTGAATGACAAAGATGGAGAATAGAATCTCTCATTGATCATGATGGACTATAATATTGGCAAAAATAAGTCTTCGTCATTTTCAGTCATTATTATAGCATAATTGTGAAAAAAGCTTACAGTAGGACACTGTACTGTAGCATAAAACTTTAAATTTCATTTAATGTATTATTCATGAGTGTTATCCATAGCATTGTTTAATCTAAGGCATAAATATTAAAAAACGTAAAGTGAAAAACATCAAGTCTTCTATGTTTTTGTTTACAGTGAATAAATTACTTATGGTAAATGTATCTATAATAAATAAATGAGAGCCATAATTGCTTTATGATACCAGGCTTCGTATAAGCAGAGCCCACAAAGAGATAATGTATTACATGCTTCCAAGGGATACATAAGTCACTGAAAATATGACTGTAACTCTCAGCATTTCCAAGAACTTCAAAGAAGAGACACAAACATTATACATGTTCACCATTATTGAGCTCATGCCTGATGGAAGTCATATCAGTTGCTCACTGACGTTCACTAACATTTATCACTGGATGCTAAGCAAAGACCTTTGATTGCATTACCATGTCTAGCCAATTATCATTTCTCTTTGTTAATGATACATTCCAGAGAATTAGGTTAACCTTATTTTCTTAATATTTAAAACTGCTTGATATCCTCCACTTTTTATCCACAATAATTACATTGGTTTATGTCAAAAGATCTCAATGCAAAAATTAGCAGAGTCATTTTCATTGTATCAAGGTAATTTAATGGAAGTTTTATGTTGTACTATAGTCTCTTTGCAGTGTTTAGACAGACACCGGGGAACATAGTACAAGTGATGGTGAAGTCTGAGTTTACTACTAGTCACAGAAGCTCTAGATATTATAGTTTCCAATAATACGAGATGCTAAATGTCGCATTCTTAAAGTTGATAACATTGGTGCTTCTAATATTCAAGCAATCATGTTTTAAATTTAAGCATGCACATAATATAAAATGGGAAAAAATTTTCACAGTCTGGCACTTATCCCTTCTGATCTAAGCATTATATATATATATATATTCATTCTGTTTTATATATATTTAACTGGTTAAATATTGGGCAAAATGTGTTGACACAAAAAGCATTGATTTCTTTCCATCAAATTTTATTAAAGGAAATAACTGAAGAAAAAAAATTTAGGAGTCATGTTTCCCAGCACAGATGGAAATGGACCCTGGAGCCTCAATACTCACATGTGAAGCTCATCTCTAACTCTTTGACTATGGTCATAAGTATTGTTCTTATGCTTCAACTTCCCTTCTTTAAATAAAGATAGATAATTACAATGATTACAGACATGTGGCTATTTCGAGACATGAACTTCAATTAATTTATACAGACTCATAGGATAATATTCAACTCAGAAAATAATAAATGCTAGTATTATGTTTTCTTTAACATAAACACATCCCTCTCTGTCCCCTCCCTCTATGCTGCCCTTGGCCATTTCAGCAAATCTTAGGGACTAAGTGATGACTCAATTACAATCGTATTTGAGACATTTTGTGACCTTAAGTACAACCAAAACCGAAAACCACCATTTAGTTTGAGAGCACTTGTTTCTGCAAGGAAAGGAAAAGACTGTTGTTGATTCAACCTACATAGGTTTTTGGGAATGGGGGTAATAACCGAATCAAGGGAGCAATTTCTCCATATGCTTCGAAGAGGAATAGGAGGAGTTCTGTCACCCATGCCGTGTCCACAGGGCAGAATGAGGAAAAGGTTCAATGATAACCAAAGGGAGACTCAAGTCTCTGACTCAGAAAATGATAACCAAGGAAGACTCGTATCTCTGACTCAGAAAATGATTCAGAAAATTGCGCTGCAAGCACTGCAAAAGAAAACTGGCCTTAATCAACACTTGGCACACGGCTCCTCTACAAATACTGTCACTTTTCATTTATTTTCGTTGTCCTATTTTGACTTCTAAGACCTATCCAGGAATCCTCTAACACACATCGTCACTCGGCAACCATTTCAACTTGAAGACAATAATTTATTTAACAAGATCACTTTCCTAATGATCTTGTTAAAGCTGCTTCTTTGATGGGCCAGTGCTCACATGTCCTGACTCCGTCCGTTGTTCAGTGTTCCTTCCTGCTCCTTACCCAACATCAGGCATGAAGGACACTCTGCTCCCCAAAGAGAGGCAGTTCCAAATCCTCCCAAACCAGAGGGGTGGGGCAGTGACTGGAAAATCCGGTCAGAAACCCCACGCGAGGCAAAAGCAGCAAGAGAATGCAGCTTCTGAAACAAGTATCAGAAATCATAAAGCGGGAATCATTTTGAATCAGTGCAGAGAAGACACTGATATGCACTGGGGAACTTATGCCTTCAAAACACATAGCAATTTAGATAAGGATTTTGAAAATACCATAATGTCAGAATTTTAAAAACATGTTACTTTTATTTATATTTCATTATATTTACATATTTATTTTCCTATGATTTCCCCTCTTTTTACCATGTAGGTTCGTGGTGCATCTATTACAGCTTTTAGTTCAATGGTTTTATAGTATTCCTAGGTTGGGGACAAGTGATTCTCAGCATCTATATCTGTTTCCCATGCTTTTTCATGGGCTCTTTCCTTCTGTGTGTTTATTTTGTCCCATTTTTATTATTACTTTTTATTTTATCTTATTTTATTATATTTTATTATTATCCCTTAGAAGCCTGCTTATTTTCTAATAAGAGACGGAAAGGGGGTATATCTGGATGAGAAGGGAGGAATGGGAACTAGGAGGAGTAGAAGGAAGGAAACCATAATAAAAATATATTCTGTGAGAAAAATTCAATAAAATAAAAGTTTCATAAAAATAAAAAAATAACAAAAAAGAAAATTCAGGTTCAACATCATGACATTTGTTTCTGGTGGCATGCAATGCTATGACCTCAACATTGCGTTCCAATGTTCACAAATAAACATCTAGACATAATCCAGGCATGGCAGGGACAGGAGGGACAGACACGGGAGAGTTGGGTTATGTCTCGTGTCTACAGATCTTGTTTTCATGGTCGCATAATTCATTTGGATTTTAGGATCTTTTACTTATAATTTTGAAAGTGTGAGTATAAAATTATGCAAACTGAATTTAATTCAAGTAAAAGGCAAGAATGAAAGGCAGTCCATGAATGTCAAAACAAGTTGGAACGTTTATGTGGAGAAGCAATTACACTTACTTTAAAAATAACAGATGAAGACTTAAAGAGAGACATCTGTCCCCAAAAGTGTATTTTATAAAATCTCTGTGATAAGCTCAAGTGAGGAATGCTCTCTAAACATGTGATGTTGGGGTTGAGCCCACGGAGACTTTTCTTTTCATCGTGGTTTATTTCAAGCAAGTGGAGATGCTTAAAAGCATGTGGATTTAGAACTAGTGAGAAAACTTGAGAAACTTCCGTCTTCGTTTCTACATAATTCTGTAGACAGTACAGACAATTGGCTAAAAGAGTGAGCATACACAAATGCCCTCAAAATACAGCTTCTCTTTTCATCAGTGGCAGTTGAAAGAGAATTGCATAACTCTTTTCCTTGGGTGCCCAAACCTGTCAGATTGATTGCGTTACAGATAATGGAACTTATTAAAAATTCTGCAAGATGAAAATGCTATTCTGAAGAGCAAAAAATGTCAAGTATAGAAAATCCAGTTTTTAAACAAATAGACTCAGGAGGCTTATCCCTTATTGTAAGCAAACATAGCTTGAGTCGCCTACCTGATAGTAGTTATGTTAGTGATAAGTCTTAACTACTGAATTTTATCATTGCTGTTACATGCATTGATCTATAATAATTCGAAGAAACTTTGTGAACTGTGTCAAAAGTAAACTATTCAATGGCATTAAAACTATAAAAATAAATCAGTTATACTGAATATACCCAACGAAGGGGTTCATCTTCAGGAAGTTTTAAGTCATTGTTCATTCTCCCTAAGCTAAATGGACTCTGACAGGTAATAATGGTGCAACCCTGGGGAAGCTGTTTTGCCTGAATAGCCTTTGTGGGGAAAATTTGGCTGCTATAATACAGCCCACCTCTTACTCCAGTCGAAGAACCAAGAAACATGATAAACTAAACAATACTGAACTGTTTCAGATGTGGAGACAATGAAATAAGCAAAGTAATAATAATAATAATAATAATAATAATAATAATAATAACTATGTACACTTCACAATACAGGTATTTATGTCAAAAAGAAACAAATCAGAATAAACACTAGAAGTGATGAGCGGTAAAAGGAAGCCTTTAAGGCAAACCTCAACTCAGAAGCTATTAAGGAGCAAGAATAAACCCATTGGGGTTCTCCTGTATTGCTAGTATACATTCCATGCCCTGCTTCAAGTTCTACCCTTATCTTCCCAAAGCCACTATGTCCCAAGGCTGTCCAAGAGCAAAATTGTAAGGTCAAGCCCTAATGATACTGCGTCCCAGCATGCCTTTGCCAGTCTCCTCTGTTTGGCTTTGGGCAATTAACAGAGTGCTCTCCCTAACCTCCCACTTTGGGTACCAGAAAGAACATTTCAGCTACCCTCAGTCCAGTCCAGAACTCAAAAGTGGGCAACAGGCTAGGAAGGCTGGAGGCAGACAGGGAGTCCCGCAGTCCCCACTGCCCACTCGTGCTCAGCGCTTCGCGCGGCCCCGAGCCGCACTGCAAAGCCCGCCCCACGCGGCCGCAGGAGACACCGGCGCGCGGGTTTCCCGGTCAACCCCGGCCTCCCCCACTCCTCTCCAGACTTCCCCAGCCTCAGTGCCATCCCCGG
>LOEQ01004048.1:280578-292491 GCA_001685075.1 Bramus lutescens
CACACACACACACACACACACACCCTCGTGCACACCCCCGCGCGCGCACACACTCAGACTGTGTGGCACTAGCCTCTTCTCTGTACTCAAATATTTCTCCTGGAAAATACAGTGTTTATACTCCTCATTGAAAAAAGAGAAAATCCTTCCAAATGAAGATTTTTCTCCTTCAAAGCTTGATTTATGTGCTTTGTTTATTTTCTACAGTTTTCCACCCTCACGTGCAGGGGTTTGAAGAAGCGTCCGTATTAAAAAATAATCATCCTTTTATATTGACCCGGATTTTGATACAAACCCAAGAACTCAAACAATGCGATTCCTATTTAAAATAGAGGCAAGGACACAGCGGGTTTGAACATGGAATAGCAAGTATATCTTACAGTGTGAGGTGGTTTTCTATCCCAGGCTGCAAAGATTTCCCAAGCATTACCTCATTTATTTACAGGGCATCTTTGCAGAGGAGGTGGCTGCGAAGGCAAATAGTATTAACACTTCAGAGTCAGGGAAGCACAGGTAAGACATCATAACCTTATGCAAGCATACACAAGTTGATACTTCACCTTAAATATTAATTACACACCCACCCAGAGATTCCTTATGCATCATAACCAATTCCTAGAAGATAGGTTGCTGAAAGCAGGAAAAATATTACTTTTGTTTTCTATCAACTGAAATAATTGGAAATCCATTCTATTGTATGTATGTTTGCATATAATCTTTGTGTATTTGCATGTACCTCCAGTTTTATAGTTTTCTATAATTTGATTTCTTTTGCATGTGTACTTCCATACTTATTTGCATTTTTAAATTACCTAGATAGCATTTTCAAGCAATTTTAGTCAGTGGGCTTGGAGTAGTCATCAATTTCAGAATTGTATTTCATTCAAAGCCTTTTAATGCCTGGCATATACGGAAAGCTGTTGTGTTTTGAAGTAGATGAAGAATGGGGATCTATTCTCCACCAGCTTACACTGAAACATATATGCTGACTGACTGGGGATGGCAGGCTCCGTTACTTTGGGTGTTATGATTTGTCACAAAATAGCACAAATTGCAGTTTCTCTTTTCTCTTGGTGGTGTCTGTTTCCTGTTCAAATCCTGTCAATCTTCTGTGTTCCATGTTTGTCAGTTAAGACCTGGCTTCTAAATGGCCAAAGGAGTATGTTTCACCTGATAATTCCTTGGCTATGCACCATGCTCACACAATCAAGTTTTATAATTGTGGAAATTCTAAATTCTCAGGGAAAGCACATTTGGTTATTTCTATTTGGGTGCAGATTAAAAAAAAAAGCAACACATTGCACCTCTGGTAATCCAAAGGGAAGAAAAACAGCGAGTGAGAGAGTGGCTTTGGGATGGTAGTAGTAGAAGATAAATCAGTGCAAAAATGGGAAAGTTCCAAGAAGGAAGAGTGAAGCAGCCTCTCCAGGGAAGAGCACACTAATTGATTATCCAGTACCAATGGTCAGCTCTGAAAACACCCATACAACAACTGAGCAGGGTGTTTTTAGGCATATAAATATATATACAAACATCTCGTAACAATAATCAATGAATAAATGGTATGGATTTGAAAGAGAGCAAGGATGAGTATAGAGGAAGGTTTGGAGAGGAGAAGGAGAAAGGAAAAAAACATAATTATGCTATAATCTCAAAAAATAAAAATGAAATCAGAACAAGTTCAATGTGGATGCAAATATTTTCTAAATTTTGCTGCATGGAAAAATAAATTCAGGAAATTGTAGTCTCTTGTCCTCAAACCATCTTTTTTGTTCGCTTTGTAAACTCGTGGGAATTTGGTAGCAAGTGCATAGGTACTAGCCACTTAGGGACCTCCCTGCATTATTTCAATTGTTAACAATCGAGTGGAAATAGTAAATACTGCAGAAGAAATGAGTAGGCTGGTTTACCAATGAAGTGTCGTAGGAAGAATGACAACAAACATCATGGCAAAGACATAGTTTAAGATGTCAACACTAAGATTCAGGGAAGAAAACTGGGCACCCAAGGGCACAATGTACATGAAATGGATAATGAAGAGGTGGGCTTGCAAACTGAAAGCAAAATAGTGAAAATTTGTAGTTTAAAAATCAGTTCAGACTTTCATGTTTCTTTTCAGAAGTCTTCACTGAGCCTTGAAGTAAGTTGAAGTAGCATATTTGTGGGTTTGACTTATAAGGAATATGATAATTCTCTTTTTTCTATGTGTGCAATAGAGATTTTTGATTTATATTCTTGATTTATTTTTATTTGTGTATGTATGTATGTCTGTGTGTGCGTGCATGGCACATGTATGTGGATGCCAACCATTTGTGGCTTCCAACTGCCCAGCATGAATGCTGGACACTGAACTTGGGTCTTCTTGAAGAGCAGATTTTTAACATGGTGATGAACAATATTTATAAACGACATTATTTCTGGTTATATTTAACAGGGAAAATAAATGGTTTAGCAATTTTTTTCATTTTTGGAAAACAGGCTATAGCTACTATGAGACTTGCTTATTCACTATGTGTAGAAGGAAAGCTTGGTGAATATGCCTGCTTAGTGTGTGCTGTTACACAGTAGGTGTGTTATAGGATGTATATAATGGCAATTGTTCTCTATGAAATGTTAATCACTTATAGGCACACAGAATTAACAGTTTTGAAGTATTTCAGACTCATATGACAGAAAGATGAGTTCAGAAAAGTTAAAAAATATAAAGATACAGGGCGGCAGTGGCACACACCCTTAATCCCAGCACCCGGGAAGCAGAGGCAGGTGGATCTCTGTGAATTCAAGGCCAGCCTGGTCTACAGAGCAAGTTCCAGGCTAGCCACGGCTACACTGAAAAGCCCTGTCATGAAAACACAAACAAAAAGACATGACTGCTTTGTGAATCGGGAACTCTTATGTGACTTTAATACAGACTACAGTGTTAATTCTGCTCTTCCAAGCGGCTGGTTAGATTTCAAAAATGAAAAATGCATTAATAGCCCAATACAAACTAAGGAAATAAATCAACTGAGGTGTAGTTTATTATTCGTAGAATTTTTGTCCATGTGCATATAATATTTTGAGGCCAAGGTAGACTCCTAGCATATTTCTGAAGACTGCCATTGTCCTCCTGTATTATAAAAACTATTGTCTGCTGTAGGCAGAGTTTTTCTGTCCTAACAATCAGCTTCAAAATAGCCATAAAGAGACTTATTATTAATTATAAGTGCTTGTCCAGTAGCTTAGGCTTGTTACTAACTAGCTCTTACAACTTAAATTAACTCATATTTCTTATTGACACTCTACCGCATGGTGGTATCTTTTTTCAGCATGGCAAGTTTATCTCTTGCTTCCTCTGAGTCTGGTTGGTGACTCTGCCCTTCTTCACAACCTCTCTTTGTTCACAAGTCCCACCTAACTTCTACTTGTCCAGCCATTGGCCATCTAGCCCTTTAGTAAACCAATGAAACAACAAATATTCACAGTGTACAAAGAGATTTCTCCATAGCAGCCCACCCTCTTCCAACAGATGTTCTGATTTCTTTTTGACTCCCAGAATGTTCAGCAACCTTCAGCTGTTCTCCTGTCTATTAAGATAACCTTATGCTGGAATTCACCAGACATGTGACATCACATTCTGACGCCTCACAGGAGTCTGTGAATCATGCCATAAGCACTCATATAACTGTGGAGCACATCTATGACTATTATGTTAATAAGCAGCAAGGGTAACCCCTCTGTTTCCTTATGTGTCACTTCAAGATGCATATGTATATAAAGTTAATATATAATTGCCTGAGACACTCTGCCCATGAGGTCTGGTGAAGTCAGCTGTTAGGCAGCTAATTCCAAGACTGCAGATTGTCTCCTTATAATTCATGAGGTCACCTTCCAAGACCCCTAATAGTTATGTGAAACTGAAGTGTACTGAGCCATATATACACTGTGTTTTTATTCCCAGACATTACAGACTTATAACCAACATTCTCTTTCCTCCTAAAGGTCACATTTTTAAAACTTCTCTTTGTCATATCTAAACTAACAATATCACCATTCTTTTATTTTGGAGCCATTATAAAGTATAATACACATTATTTGAAGATGAAACAGAATGCCAGAGGGCTACCGAGTGATTGATAAGTGTGCACAAACAGGACTGACACTGTAGGATATTCCACACTCTATGCAGGACAGAGTTAGATGGGAATTATTCTGTTAAGTTACTTTGCATGGGATGCAGCCTAAACCTTGTAAACTGGTAGTTTCTGGAATTATACAGTCATGACTGACGTTGAGTACTTGAAACCATACAAAGGGAAATCTCAAGTAAGAAGACAGTGCTTCATCTCCCACCTAGGCTCCTCTCTCTTAGGTAATGATGGCTTCTATCCTTGGTTGCTATTACAGCTCAGTTGTTGTTGGTGTATAGTACCTGCTCAGCCAGGGTTTCTCCTCCATTGATCTTCCCAACTCCTTCAGAAGGCTTGCTGCTTCCCTCTGTGGTATTCTCCTGGGCCTGGGTTATGTGGGTTCAAAAGGAGAATGCAACCTAAATACAGGTGTGTGTGGTTATATTTTTTGCTTCCTAGTGTTATAATGAAAAAAACTTACAATTTCAAGTAGCTATAGTTCTAGCTTATAAAAGTGATTTATTAAATACATCTTATGGTGACTCACATCTCTCAATGGCATTGTGCCAGCATTCTCTTATTCAGGTATCATTCATTTTCTCAATGGACCATAAACAAAACACAAATGTTGTAGATGAAACATTAATGCACTATCACAATGAGGATTTAGAGAGGAAAAAGCTTGTTGCTGAATACTATTCTTCAGGAGGTGCTTGGAAAGTACCTACTTTGCTGATAAAACCGCTTCATCACTTTTTTTAATTGCTTCTGGGTTGAATTGCTTGTAAGTGAATGCCTAAGAATATAACCAAGGATAAAATTGAGTAAATCAGGAATATCAATGGAAAATAAATTTGATCAATGTAATGGATTCATCCAGTTTGTTAAAGACAAGGAAAAGACCCCACTCGTTGCAAATTAAACACCATTGTTACTCATGCTTTCTAGGGAAATTCATTTAGTAACATTAGGGAAATAGCTACAAAATGAAAACTCAAAACAATTTTATATGTGAAAGTGGTTTACTTTATTATTTTTTTTCTTGAAGTGATTCATTCTGAATAGGAAATAGGTCAGGATTTAAGACAGTGTCTCAGAAAGTCCAGACTGGCCTTGAACTTGTTATAGAGTCAAGGGTGCTGTATTGAACCCTTATGCCTCCACCTCTTAAATGCTGGGGTTACAGGTGTTACATTGACCAGTCAGTAAAATTTTAAATACCATGTAAACTGAACAAAATTCCTCACTGTCAGGGTAGGCCGATGGCCTGGATTCATTGACCAACACAAAGTGAACGCAGTGGTATTTTGTAAACTTTTGTTTGTTTGCTTCATATTGTTTTGAGTGTTATTTTTGGCTTATTGATCTTTCTCATGTTGATTATGTTTGTAGTTTGTGGTTGTGGTTGTGTGTGTGTGTGTGTGTGTTTTGGACTGCTTGTTTGCTTTCTTTTTGGGTGTGTGTATGAGAAAGGGAAGGAGGAGTCATGGAGTTGGGTGGGTAAGACTGTGGGGAGGATGTGGGAGGAGTTAGGGACGGGGACCGCATGATCAGAATATGCTGTGTGAAATTTTTTCAGTAAAAATTAAATGAAATTTGGATGATGCAGCTATGTATGTATAAAGGTACCCTTGAGGTCTGCAATAGGTTAAATATGTTAAATTAGGCCCTATTTCTTCTTGTTACATGCTTTTCAGTTCAATAGCAACAATATTGCAAGTTCTCTGGTCTATATTTGGTTTCAGATGGATGGAGGGAAAGACTTAGAACTAAACATACCCTATAGCATACGTAAAAGGAAATAGAATGTCTTTGACTAGTGACTAGTTTAAGGAATGTATTCAGTATGGGAATAAGTTCCATCCCAAACAGTGACTGCTGTTTTTCTACCATCATCCAAAGAGCACTCTCTAATTCATATTACTTACCCTCTGGAAAGACTCATGATTGGACACTGTCTAAAAACTTATGCTAATAATGTGGCCATTTTATGCCTGCTAGACATCAAGAACGTTCCATTTTTACCCAACACTTGTACACTGTACAGAATATATGGTTCCATGAATGCCAAGTGTCTGATTTGCTATTAAATGAAAACAGCTAAGTTTTGACATGACCTTGCACAAAGTAGGAGAGAGGAATTTTTCTACTATTAATCTCTTGAATGTTTTCATTTAAAAATATATATCCCTATGACAGCATTAAAGATACACATAATAATTTAAAGTTGATACATAATTTCTCATTTTACATTTATACATATGTACACTTGAGTGCATCTTACTAATTTCCCGAGTAGCCCTTGTGATTAAAACATATATTAAATTATATCATTTAATAAACTGTAATTCTACTTTATGCTGACTCATCCTGAAATTCTATGTGATGAAACCAAATATCCAGTTTTGCCCGAATGTAGGTCCCTAAAAGATTAAAGAAAAAAGATTAAAGAAACTTCTAAGGTTGTTGTGGGCAACAGAATGGGCTGTGTCTTCACCCTTGCTATCATGGATAAAAATCACTTAGCTCTGTTGTCCTCTTTATTAATGAAGATTATTATCTATTTTCATTACCTGTGAGGCCAAGTGTTGCTAGTTTCGTTTTTTTTGTTTGTTATTTCAAATACACTGAATGCACTGCTTCATAGTCTGTCCTATGTATATAAAACCAGCCGTTTAATCCATTTAACTAGTTTCTGTCAAGACTTTTTTCAATTTTTAGTTTTTATCAGTTTTTCAATAATGTTCAGATAAGGATTATTTTTCATATTTTTCCTTCTGGGGTGTTATTAAGAAACAGAAATCTATAAACAACATGTTTCAACAATTTTTGGTAATATGTAAGTGTTGTGTATGAATGCTTTGTCTATCTTATCCATGTGCTCCTCTTCTTTAATTACTTGTATGCAAAACTATTCCTCTTGCCCCACAAAACCATGGCAATCTGTTGCTATTTTCTATCTACTAAGATCATGTTATTTATTTCCATTCAAGCTGAGGATCTCATTTCCTGCTCATCTAATGCCAAAGTTACTACTACTTAAATTTTTATCTATTTCACAGTCTTGTTAAAGCTACACAGAATATAGTAACAATGCATATACATGGAGAAGAGATAGATGTCCCTACTACACTATCTGCATTGATCTGAAACTGAGATTTCTCAATGATAGTCACAAGATACGACAATGTGCCACAAATAAAGAAGAAAATCATGGGTCCCAGAATGTATCCTCGTATGTCTGGGTTCTAACACAGTAGGGCTGAAAGCGTGCATCAGTTATAGAGTGTTTTTCTGACTTGTGTGAATCCTGGGCTTGCCTCCTCAGCATTATATATAAAATCTCATGATAAAAACCCTGGAAAGCAGGCTTCCCCTGAGCTGCACCCATGATTTCCTGAATAGTTTTAATTGGGGAGATAGAGGGGGCTTAAATATTATTCCATAGTAAAGTAAGATTGTAAACATGTAGGCAACAATCAAATGATTGCTAAGCTTTGCATATTGTAACAGATCATGATGTCATATTTGTACTATTGGTTTCAAGTGTTAGGTTTTATTTGTGTGTGTTTGTGTGTTTATTTGTGTATGCATGGAGGTTAGAGAACAGCCTCAGCTGAGATTCTTTAGGAACTGTCAAGTTTACTTCTAAACAGTTTTGTTTAACATATAATGTGCTTTGTTCATGTCCCTTCCTGCATTCCTTCCCAAATCCTCTAGGCCACTTTTTCCTCCCAACTTAATGCATTTCCCTTGTCTTTATCTCTGACTGTTTGTCTTTCTGTCTCTCTCTTCCTCACTATCTTTCAGTACTCATTGAATTCATTTCATGCTACCTGCATGTATCATCCTGAAGCATGGGAAAAACTACCCCTTCCTTTCTTTAAGACAAGATCTCACTATGTAGCCCTGGGTGACCTCTAACTTACTATGTAGAGCATGTTGTTCTCAAATTCAGAAAGATCAGGTTGCTTCTGCCTCTCTAGCACTGAGATTAAAGGCATGTGCTGAAGCACGATTAATAAAAACTCAGGGTCAGAAATTGGAGTTCAACATGAAGATCTGAAAAGCAAAGCGGCTAGCCACTGGTTCTTTCCTCGACCTCAGTTTGAAATGGCTATCCTGCCTCCAGGAATCTCAGAATGAGACTGTCTGTTGAGAGGTGTTTCCTCCCATTTTATAATCTTCTCCAGGGCTGGGATTAAAGGCGTGTACCACCTCCATTAAAGGCACGCACTGACCAGTTTCTATGGCAACTAGTGTGGCTACTGGGATTAGAGGTGCACATCATTATGGCTACTGAGATTAAAGGTGCATGTTACCGTAACCTGGTCTGTAAGGCTGACCAGTGGGACTGTTTTAGTCTCAGATCTTCAGGGCATCTTTATGTATTAAAATACAGTTGAAATGTCACTATGATGTGCCAACATCCTAAGCTTTAGTTTGATATTTGAAACAGCATCTCTTTGGATTGGAACTTTCTGTACTGACCAGCCAGTCTCAGAGATCTGCCTTCCTCTGCTTCCCTAGCGTCAGCTGAAGATCTGAAAAGCAAAACAGCCAGCCACTGACTCTTACCTTGACCTCAGTCTGAAATGGCGATCCTGCCTCCAGGAATCTCAGAATCAGACTGCATCTGAGAGTTGTCTCCCCTGAACACAATCTTATATTCCTCTCTAGTGCTAGGACCAAAGGCGTGCACCACCTAATTTCTATGGTAACTAGGGTGGCTACAGGGATTAAAGGTGTGTGTCATTGTAGCTACTGGGATTAAAGGTTTGTGTTACCATAATCTGGCCTGTAAGGCTGAGCAGTGGGACTATTTTGGTCTCAGATCTTCAGGCCGTCTTTGTTTATTAAAATACTTTTGAAATACCTCTACAGTCCTGTGTGTCAGCTAGGTGCCCTGGATCCCTTTGTTCTCAGTGCTCTTTAGGATTCAGTGCTGAATCCTACTGACATCACCTTGCTTGAGCTATCATTAGCTCACAGCTATTCTAGAAAACATCCTCTCTATTGATTCTTGTTCTCCTGCAATCACTCACCTTTATTTCATTCCCTAATGGTTAACAGCACGTCATTCCTTTAAGGATCATTATAGTTTTAAAACCTTGCAGGAACTCTCCATTGTCAGTATAATGCAACATAGATTCTTGAGTCTCATATTGTAGTAGCCTTATAATTTGGCTGCAACTAGCCAAATTGTGAAGTTATGCCTCAAAGTAATTTCAACACAAATCCTCTCCTGTTATCTCCTGACTCTCTCCCAAAAATCATGCACTTTTCCCCTCTTGTGCCTTTTGCCATTTTTCTAGCCTCTTATAGAGTGTGTCCTATGTTGTCCCTGTGGAGATAAACTTAGAGGAAACCAAACACTGAAACATTCGTGAATTTAGCTCAAGATCTTACGGTTTCTACCAACTTAGTACTGTAGAAATGAAAATTCAGAAAATTTCAGCCATTTACAAATATCTGAGGGACACCATTGCTGAAAATAACTTATCTTGAAATTTGTGGTTCATTACCCATCTAACAAATTATTTAATTTTGTATTAAATTAAAAGGTTTAAAGATTCCCCCAATTTAATAAATGTGACTCTTTAACTCTCTCAAGGAAATTCAAACAAAGCTAGATTACCTACAAGTTCACTAAACTTGATGGTGATACGCTCTGAATTCACTTTTTATTGAAAGATTTTTCTTGGTCTCAAACAAGTGTTCATTTTCATATCTCAGCAGCATCATGATTGCTGTCCAGTCAAATGTAGGACCTTGAGTGGCATTTTACAACCTCCTAAACCTTATTAGTTTGTAGATATGTGGTAAGATTAAATGATTATCAAAATAGGTCTATTAATGACTAGTAAGAACAACACCTATAGGATCTAGTGAAGAAAAGAGGATTATTCCCCTATAATGAGGAAAATGGTATCTGGCAAACATAAGCAATTTTCACGGGCCTTAAAATAACCTAAGCCTAATGACATTTTTGCTCATGTAATATTTTATTAGCTAAGTGTCATCACTATAGAGTGAATCATCTGCAGGTATCATGATTTTTTTCTGACTTGAGTTAGAAGAGTTGTGACTTTCAGACAACCGGTATACCATGGCTTTGGAATTGAAAATATACTATGTTGGCAGGTATTTGATGTTAACTTGTTAAAATTTATGGACACAATGTCTTCAGATGACAATGTATAATAAAATAACATGTAAAATTTCAGTGAATAATCAACATCAGTGAGATAAAGACACTTGAAGAAAAATGTTCATCTCAGTGAATGTGAGCATGGCAGATAATTTGTCACCTCCTCAGCACTGCAAGGCCATCATTACACCCCAGAGTTCAGAATCAGGGAAACAAATGGCAGGAACAATGGAAATTAAGTAAATAAGTATTCATCATGTTTATTGACTGTGTAAATTTTTGAATCAATAAAACTCATTTAAAAATGGCTAAGATTGCACATGCTGTCAAACAGGGACCTAGTGGAAACATATTTCTGGGAAAATAAAGAAGTTTGTATATGTATGATGTTAACCTTAATTATCAAACTTGATTAAATGTGACAGCAAAAAAAAAAAATCAAGCCTTTAGGTGAACCTAGCAGGGCATTTCCTAAATGATTAACCCAGAGGAGTTGGTGGGAACTTTCCAGGGGTGGCCTAGATAGAAAGAGCTCTGAGGGAAAAAAAACATTAGTTCTTGTTTGCTATGGTGGCTGATCTTGGTTGTCAACTTGACAGACCTGGGAAGAGTGGTCCTCAGCTGAAGACTTGCCTTCATCAGTTTGGACACCAGTTTGCATGTATTTGAGCAGTTTCTTAATTGCTGATTGATATAGACAGGCTCAGCCCACTACATCTTCACTAAGCAGGTAGGCCTGAAAAGTACCCAATTGCGAGACAAGAACAAGCCAGTTCGCAGCCTTCCTCTTCCAATACTTACCCTGGAATTCCTGCCCTGCTTGAGTTCTGGCCCTAACTTTCTTCAATTATGACCTGAAAGTGTAAGCTAAATAAGCCCCTTTCTTCCCAATTTACTTGTGGTTAAAGTGCTTTATTGTAGCAACAGAAAGTGACCAATACCTCACCTTTACCTCTTGCTGGTAAGTGTGTCTAGCGTGTTGTTGCTGCTCTGGATGACATCCTTCACTGACATCACAACCCAGTTTCTTAGACTTTCCAATGTGGATGGAAGGCTGGGAACTCTAGGGAGTCAACAGGTATTCATTTGGACTGAATTAGGACTGAAAAGTAATTCAGCCTCCTGGACTGAGCACTCTCAGCAGCTACAGGGTTCCCAACTTCTCCACTTTGCTGATGGACATTTTAAACTATCCTGCAATCCAATTTAATAAATCTCTTTCATAATGGGGATTCATTCTACAGATTCTGTTCATTTAGAGAACTCTGATACAACACCCAAGTCCATAGCACTGGTACAGGAAATGAGGCAGAATTTGGCCAGCAAGCACTGTTAGTGGTTCAACTCGTCTGTATTTTCTGCAGAGAATCTAGTCATTCTGTTTAGTGAGCTGCAACACTGATTATGATGTTGATGATAAATTTGCTATAAGGAGATTCAATTATAGCTGGGCACACTGTTTTCAATTTGGGTCTAGAATTATACAATTGAGGATTAATTGCATCAACCCCAAACTGTTAAAAGGATATTCACAACAGCTTTATTCATAACTGCTCAAAACTTGTTACAATCCCTAAATCCAAAATCCTAAGAATAAATAGTGTGTGTGTGTGTGTGTGTGTGTGTGTGTGTGTGTGTGTGTGTGTGAGAGAG
>LOEQ01004048.1:299862-325279 GCA_001685075.1 Bramus lutescens
ATACAGAATAAAGAAAGAATATTAAAAACTGCAAAGGAAAAAGTCCAAGTAATGTATAAAGGCAGACTATTCAGAATTATACCCAATTTTCCAATGGACACTCTAAAAGCCAGAAAGTCCTGGACAGATGTTTTATAGACACTAAGGGGCTGTGGATGCCAACCAAGACTACTATACCCAACAAAACTTTCAGTCAACATTGATGGAGAAAACAAGATATTTTATTACAAAACTGTCAGGGCCCGTAGGCCCCAACATAGAAAACTATCTTAGCAGTAACTTGGTGATTCTTGGGCCAAAAATCACTTTTTCTTTATGTTTTTTACTCATTTAGCAAGCAATAAAAGTTGCAATTCTGCATCTATCATGCTTATAGATTCTTAATAACTCTGTCATTGTTTCTGCTCCTCTTTCACTTAAGCTACCAATATATATAACTGAATACTTTTTAATCCCATATATATAACTTATTTACAAATTTTTACTTCCGATTTAAATTTTGTCCCGCTTTTCTACATTTATTTTTAAAAATTTTGATCTCTATTTTTGAGCACTCAATACTCATATATCCACCGATTTTTTTTTAACGGATTCCTCACGTATGGTCATTTCTTTCTTGTTTTTTGGGGTGTGCAGATCAGCCTCACATTTCCCTCTGTACTTTCTCTGGTTTCTCTCAGGGTTCAGTGATCAGCATTCACAGTCTCTCTGGTCTTGCCTTTTTTTCGGCTTCTTTGGGGGTTTGACGGTCAGCACCACATTCTCTTTTGTACTTTTTTTTTTTTTGCCTTTTCTCAGGGTTTAGTAGTCAGCACCACATTGTCTTTTGTCTCGGGGTTTAGTGGTTAGCCCCATGTTGGGTGCCATTATGTCAGGGCCTGTGGGCCATAGAAAACTATCTTTCCCTAACTGGACTGGTACAGAGGCACGAGAAATTATCAGACACAGTTCACACAGTCATCACACAAGGGCATCTCAGGCTTCTCTCCATCCTGAAGATCTACCCATGTTTATTATACAAAACATCTTTTATCCCCACAGTAAACCAAGGTGGAAGCTCATTAATATTCTCTTTCCAGGGGACATAGGGCTGGGGAAACACCTGCAACTTAGTCACCGGCTTTAGCAAACACCTCTCCCCAGGGGATATACATTTTTAACAAAGGAGAAAGGAGCAATACTTCCTGGCTTTTGTTAGTTGACTATCTTACTTGTTTGGCAGGGTTGTATCTGCTTAGTGGCCAGTGTGCCTGCCTGTAAATTATTTTATATGAAATATGGGCCCACACAAAACCAGATTTAAACAATACCTAGCCACAAATTCAGCACTCCAGAAAGTACTAGAAGGAAATTTCTAACCCCAGGAGCTCGGGTACATCCAGAAAAACATAGGCAATAGATAGTTTCACACCAGCAAAACCCAAAGAAAGGAAACAAACACACTACCATCACCACCACCAAAACAAGACAAAACAAAAACTAACAGGAATTAACAATTACTGGTCAATAACATCTCTTAATATCGATGGACTCAATTCACCAATAAAAGGACACAAGCTAATAGAATGGATATAAAAACAAGATTCATCCTTGTGCTGCATACAAGAAACACAACTCAACTTCAGAGACAGACATTACTTCAGAGTAAAAGTTTGGGAAAAGACTTTTCAACAAATGGACCTAAGAAGCAAGCCAGCATATCTATTCTAATATCTAACATAAAAGATTTCAAACTAAAATTAATCAAAAAGATGGAGAAAGACATTTTCTATTCCTCAAAGGAAAAAAAAAACATCAAGATGAAGTCTCAATTCTGAACATATATGCCCCAAATACAAGGGTACCCACATTTGTAAAAGAAGCATTATTAAAATTTAAATCGTACATCAAACCCCACACATTAATAGTGGAGACTTCATCACCCCACTCTCACCAATGAACAGTCCTGCCCAAGAGAAACTTAACAGAAAAACAAGGAAGCTAACAGATGTTATCACTCAAATGGACTTAATAGACATCTAACAGAACATTTCACCCAAACACAAAGAATATACCTTCTCATCACCTCACAAAACCTTCTCTAAAACTGACCTCATACTCAGTCATAAAGCAAATCTCAACAGATATAAAATAATTGGAATAACTCCTTGTGTATAATTGGACCACCAGGGCTAAAGTTAGAGTTCAACAACAACACAAACTATAGAAAGCCTACAAACTCATGGAAACTAAACAACTCTCAACTGAACCACCTCTGGCTCAAGGAAGAAATAAAGGAAGAAATTAAATACTTCCTAAAATTCAATGAAAATGAATGGACAATATGCCCAAACCTATTGGTCACAATGAAAGCAGTGTTAAGAGGAATGTTATGTGCCTACATAAAGGATTTGGAGAAATCTTATACAAGCAATGAAACAGCATACCTGAAAACTCTAGAACAAACCTATAACCACTAAGGAAATAGAAACTGTCATCAAAAGTCTACCAACTAAATAAAGTCCAGGGTTATATGGTTTCAGTGCAGAATTCTACAAGATTTTCTTAAAATAACTAATACCTCTCAAATTGTTACAGACAATGGAAACAAAAGGAACATTGCCAAGCTCTTTTCATTAGGTCACAGTTACCCTGATATCCAAACCACATAAAGACTCAACTAAGAAAGAGAATTACAGATCAATCTTCCTCATGAATATTGATACATAATACTGACAAACTGAATCTAAGAACACAATCAAAAATCATACACCGTGATCAAGTAGGTTTTATTCCGGAGATGCAGGGATGGTTCAACACACAAAAATGTGCCAATATAATCCACCATATAAACAAACTGAAAGAAAAATAAACCTCATGATCATCTCATTAAATGTTGAAAAAGCCTTTGACAAAATCCAACAACCCTTCATGGAAATGTTCTGGAGAGAACAGGATTACAAGGAACAAACCTACACATAATAAAGGCAGTATACAGCAAGTCAAAAGCCAACATCAAATTAAACAGAGAGAAAAACAAAGTAATTCCAATAAAATCAGGAACAGGACAAGGTTGTCAACTCCTTATATATCTATTCAATATAGAATTCCAAGTTTTATTTTGAATTATAAGGCAAAAAAAGGAGATCAAGAGGATACAAATTAGAAAAGAAGTTTAGCTTTCACTATTTGGAAATGATATGATAGTTTAAACAAGTGACCCCAAAAATTCTATCAGGGAACTTCTACATCTGATACACACCTTCAGTAATGTGCTAGGATATAATATTAACTCAAAAAAATTCTGTAGCCCTCCCATATAAACAGGCTGAGAAAGAAATCAGTGAAACAACATACTTTACAATAGCCACAAATAATATAAAATATTTTAGGGTAACTCTAGCCCAACAGATGAAAGAACTACATGACTCTATGTATCTAAAGTATCTAATTAGTCTAACTAAAAGTATAACAAAAATGAATGACTATTGACCTATAATACTTAATATCTACATAACTTAAAGATTAAGACTTCATATCAGAATATTAAACAGTCTTTAAACAACTGTGCAGTAAAGGAGGACAATGATCTCAAAATGTAAACATATATATATATATATCTTGATCAGAGTTAGAAATATATAATTCAATATGATAAATATATCACAAAGTTCTGTTAATATACAAATTTAAGTGTTTGGAGAAAGATATCGAGTAATAAATCAGAAAATGTAAAGATCTCTCATGATAATGAATTGATAGGATTAACATGGTAAAAATGGCAATCTTACCAAAAGCAATCTATAGGTTCAAAGCAATCCCTATCAAAATCCCAACACAATTCTTCACAGACTTCTGAAGAATAATACTCAGCTTCATATGGAAAAACAAACACTCAGGATAGCTAAAAGTATCCTGTAGGATAAAGGAACTTCTAAAGATATCACCACCTAGAAGCTGACTTCAAGCTCTACTATAGAGATATAGTAATAAAAACAGTTTGGTATTAGAATAAAAACAGACACATGTATCAATGGAATCAAATGGAACATGAATCCACACACCTATGAATACCCAATTTTTGAAAAAGAAGCCAAAAATATGCAACGGAAAAAAGAAAGCATCTTCAAAAATTGTGCTGACGTAACTAGATGGCAGCATTTAGAAGAATGCAAATAGATTCTTATCTATCTCCCCTGCATGGAACTCAAGTCCAATTGAATCAAAACCTCAACATACATCCAGTTACACTGAAGCTGATTGAACCAAAAGAAGGAAGTAGCCTTGAATGCATTAGTACAGGAGAATACTTCCTGAATTTAATACCAGTAACATAGACACTAAAATCAACAATTAATAAATGGGACCTCCTGAAACTAAGAAGCTTCTGTAAGGCAAAGGACACCATCAAAAAGACAAAATGGCAGCCTACAGATTGAGAAAATATCTTCACCATCCCCATATTGGACAGAGGACTGATATCAAAAATATATAAAGAACTCAAGAAACTAGCTATCAAAATACCAAGTAATACATTTAAAATTGGGTACAAATTTAAACAGAAAATTTTCAACAGAAGAATCTTGAATGGCCAAGATACACTTAGAGGAGTGTTCAACATCTTTAGCCACCAGGGAAATGGAAATCAAAAAAACTCTGAGATACCATTTTACACCTGTCAGAATGACTAAGATAAAAAAAAACACTAAAAATAGCCTATGCTGGAAAGGATATGGAGTAAGGGGAACACTTCTTCACTGCTGGTGGGAGTGCAAACTTGTACAACCACTTTGGAAATTAGTATACCAGTTTCTCAGAAAATTTGGAATCAATCTTCCTCAGGACCAGTGATACCCCTCTTGGGCATATACTGAAAGGATGCTCAACCATACCACAAGGACACTTGCTCAACTATATTAATAGCAGCATTTATAATACCCAGATTATTACCTAGATGCCCCTCAACCCAAGAATAGATAAAGAAAATGTGGTATATCTACACAGTGGAGCATTACGCAGAGGAAAAAAAATGGCATCCTGAAATTTGCAGGCAGATGGATGAAACTAGAAAAACAAATCATCCTGAGTGAGGTAACCCAGACACAGAAAGACAAACACAGTATGTCCTCATTCATCATTGGATATCAGATATAAAGCAAAGGTTGTAATTCCCAGTTCCAGAGAAGCTATGTAACAAGAATGACCCTAAGAGGGACACATAGATCTTCCTGGGAAGAGGAAATATCTTAGGTAAACTGGGGGTAGGTAGGAGTAAAGGGAAGTGGAGGGAGATAGGAACATGATGGTTCAGGATGATCCAGTTAAGGTCAGGATGGACAGGGAGAGCAATCAAAAAGATATCTTGACAGAGGGAGCCATTGTGGGGTTAGGGAGAAAGCTGGTGCCAGGGAAACTCCCACGAACCCACAAGGATGACCCCAGATAATAATCCTAGAAGTAGTAGAGAGAGTGCCTGAACTGGCCTCCTGAAATCAGATTGGTGACTTCCCTAATTGTCATCATAGACCCTCATCCAGTACCTGATGGAAGCAGATGCAGAAATCTATATCCAAGCAGGGGGCTGAGTTCCAGGAGTTTAGTTGAAGAGAAGGTGGAGTGATAATATGAGGAAGGGGGCAGTCAAGATCATGACAGGAAACCCTCAGAGCCAGCTGACCTAAGTTTGTGGGAATTCATGGACTCTAGGCAGACAGCAAGGGAGCTGGCATGGGAATGATCAAGGTCCTTTGCATGTGGGTGACTGTTGCACAACTTTTCCTTTTGTGGGCCTCCTAGCGGTGGGACCAGAACCTGTCCCTGATGCATGACCTGGCTTTTTGGAACCTATTCCCTATGGTAGGATGTCTGATTCAACCTTGTTGCAGGGGGGAGGAACTTGGTCCTGCCTCAACTTAATATGTCATGCTTTGTTGATTCTCAAGGGAGACCTTACCCCATATGAATGGAGATGGAGGAGGGGTCAATGGGGGGGGATAGAAGGAAGGTGGGGGATGGAATGGGAGGAGAGGATGGAGGAAAAATTTCAGTTGATATGTAAAAAAATGAAGAAAAATAAATTATTTCATTTGTGTTCAATATATATTATATATATTTGAATTATATCTATTATATTTGTGTATATATACATATACAGACATACACACACATATATATATATAATTTGAAAGTGTGTTTCATTGAAACACCTATTTGTAAAAGATACACTCATGTTAACTTAATTTCTCAGATTGGTGGTAAAGTTGATCATCTTTCTATGTACATCAGACATCTGTTTTTATTTCCTTTTTCTGTGTCAATATTGCCTACCATAACAAGAGCAAAGAGAACAGGGTTGACTCTGGTGGAAGGAAATGAGAATGTGCTGTGCTTCCTTGGTGACAGCTGCAGAAAGGGTTAGAGAAGCCGATCTGTTGGAGGAGGCCGCTTGTTAGTCCCTGCTGCTTGGCCTCAAAATAATCACAGAGAAACTGTATTATTTCAATCACTGCTTGGCCCATTAGCTCTAACTTCTTATTGTCTAACTCTTAGATATTAATTTAACCCATCCCCATTAATTTGTTTATCGCCACGTGGCTGTGGCTTACCGGGTAACTTCCATCTGTCTCCAGTGGGGTCTACATGGCTTCTCTCTGACTCTGCCTCCTTTCTCCCAGTTTAGTTTTCCCCGCCTACCTATGTTCTGCCCTATCAATTGGCCAAGGCAGTTTCTTTATTCACCAATGGTATTCACAGTATACAGAGGGGAATCCCACATCACTGACCAACTGGTCTAGCATTACAATTGTCCAGGTTTATCAAGAAAAATGTACACCATCTACTTGCTGGTTTTTACATAAATTTAAAGCAGATTATAATTGATTATTTTGAAATTTCCTTACAGAAGTAACTTAAAATTTGTTCATATCTTTCTGCAGGTTAACCAAATACTAAAGTAGTTCAAAAGTTTAGTTCACATATTTACTCCTAATAGTCCTTTAGCAGAATATAATAATTAGGTACTGAAAAAGTTTACTGATCAGATTTTTGAAATATATTAAATAGTGTCATTGCATTTCAAAAGTAAAATGAATTTAAAATTATTAGTCTTCAAACTAGTAGGATTTTTATTAGTAGGATTTTCATTTAATACAGAGAATAATATCTAGAGACGGTGATAAAAATGAGAAGTAAACTATAATTTTAGGGTATCATTGCTCATAAATAAAAATGACTATACTACATGAAAAATAATATAGAATTAACTCTATATCATTATTAACTCTAAAATGCTTATGCTGTCATTCTGAGCATATAACCAATCAACTTAATGATACAATTGAGTTCAGGGTCAATGCATAATGCACAACATAACATAACTACATAGCTTTCAAATAGTTACATTAATAATAGATAGTCTAGGAGCATAATAACATCCAACTGATGGTTTGAGCTGACAGAATCTTGATGACATCACATGTATGTGTTTACCATTGGGCCTTCTAGATTGAATGTGGCTATTTCCATCCAGTCTGGACGTCCACCTTCATATGAATCTTGAGTACAAGCTTATAAATTTTTTTGAATTGGGAAGACTACAGCACAGAATGAAATAATTTTCTCCTTCTTTGAAGCATAAAATATTCAAAACGGGTAACACTAATAGCTGTACTTCACATCACATGTAGAGATATAAAAATAGCATATGCATAAGCCCGTTAAACAAATTGTGTGTCTGAGTAAAATTTGGCAATCCCTCACCAAATCTTTGCTTCCACTTTGTGGCTTTAACTTGTACCTGAAAGCCTAGATTAATTTTCACTCTGAATTTTCACTTACTCCAAGTGTTCTATCTCCATCAATGATTTCTTAATTTAACAGCTCACATTTCAAATACTTCTCATAACTCTTCAGAGAACAATAGAACTAATTGTCTTTTGATATCTTTTTTATTTGTTGGAAAACATTAGGCAACTGGAAAGCATAAATATCTTAGCATGGGTTATTGTCATTTCAGGGAAAATTGTGTTTGAAATGAACAGATGTATGCAACATAGATCAGTGGAAATGATCAGATTCTTACATTCTTACAATTCAAGCATTTGTTACAACTATTATTTAGAGGGAAATAAATATTTAATACAAAAATTCCAGCAATTCAAAAAGAAAAATATCATTAAATATGAGTAAAACTATTATGGCTTGAATAAAGGAGCACTGCTCAGAAAAGTCCTGATAAGTTAAAAGGTCTCTCTGATGTGTAATGTCTGAAAGCCTGCACTGGCTTCTGCTCAGATGGATTTCTATTCTTCTTTAAAACTGCATAAATTTTTTGTTACACAAATGCCTCATGAATAAATATTTCTGATGTGAACCCAAATACAATAATAAATCTAAGGATCTTTTGACTATCTTTTCTCACGCCAACTTATGTAGCTTTACAGAAATTACTATTGTGAGTCGTGATATATTCCCTCTCATTTTATATGGATTTTCCTATAAATATGTTATAGCCATTAGCTGGTATAACCAGACTTCCACAGGAAATATATAATTTTATTGATATTCTGTTCACTCAAGTTTCTGCATCAAGATTTTTCCAAACTAGCAATGAACATAACTGCTCATTCCTGTTTATTTGCTGAAGTAATTGCTGCAAATACTGGGAAATAAATGTTCTTATGTCAGCTTTGTTGGGTAAATACAGGAGGTGAGATGTAGACTTACAATCAATGGGCAGCTTCCTGTTATGAGAGTGCTTGTGCAGTCATCACTCTTAAAAGCCTGGCACCATGTGCTATTTCCCCATTTCTACCGCACAGAGTAGTGCATTGGGTATTTCTTGTGTGTGTGCATGTGGTATGTGCATATGTGCTTGCAGGTGAGTGTACCTATCCATGTGCTGCATAGAGAGTGGAGGAGCCTGGTGTCCTGCTTGGTCATTCTCCTCCTTATTCCCTTGAGAGAGAGAAAGTCACTGAACCCGGAGCTAGTTCATTTTGTTGCCACTTCTGTAACATTCTATTTGGATGTTGGGTTCGAGATCTAGGTTGTCATTCTTGCGTAGCAAGCACTCTTATTCACCAAGCCATTTCCAGCCCCAAGTTTATCAGCTTTAACAAGATATTGGAAATCAGAGCTGGAGAGATGGCTGAGTAGTTAAGAGCACTGGAACTGTCTTCCAGACAGCCTGGGTTCGATTCCCAGCACCCATATGGCGGCTCACAGCTATTTGTAATTTCAGTTCAAGGGAGTTTAATATCCTCTTCTGGCCTCTTGAGGCACCTAATTCAGCGTACCACACACATGTAGGCAAAACTCCCATATATATATTTTAAAAATGTTCGAAAGCAGCACCAAAGTATGTGAGCTGCTCTGGGTCGGGCAGAGACACAATGACTCAAGCCCTGAGTGTTTCTGAGATAACATCACTCTGTCTCTGTGATATTTGTTACAGAACAAATAGTGAAACAAATCTGTGTTCTCTTTAGGAATGTGTGTGTGCATGTGAACAATTCACCTCACTGTTGAAAAGAATATGTTTACGAAATAGTTGAAACACCTGTCAGTTTGATGGGTAATGGTACATTCCTTATTTTAATCCTCAATTTCTCAGATTTTTGTCAAATTGGAACATCTTTTCATAATTAACAGGTCATTCATATTTTCTTCTTCTATGATTTACATTTGATACGTTAAAACTAGGTGTAAAGGTGAAGTCGGCCATAGTCAGTACTCTGGGACTCTCTTTCTAAGGATTCTATAAGTTAAACATAAATACAAGGATAGAAGATAAACTAACTAGCTGGCACAGGCCTTTAATCCCAGCATTTGGGAAGCAGAGGCTGGCTGATCTCTGTGAGTTTGATGCCAGCCTGGTCTACTAGATTCAGAACAGCTGTGGCTATTGCACAGAGAAACCCTGTCTTGAACCCCCCCCCAAAAAAAGATACATTAAATATACAATATGCACCTAGCTATCGCTGTCACTCAGAGCATCCTCGCACCCTCTTCCAGCTGCATTGCCCATCTGTTTGCATCCCATCCTGGGAGAAGGGTCTCTCAGCTGTACATTTCCTTGGCTTCTGTCTCCGCTGGCTTTAGCTGGGCTGGGTGAATGGAAAGAACCACAGGAGGACATCCTGAGAGAAAGCTCGTAATCTGCCCCACCCCTCTAGGCTCCCTCCTGGTTCTCGCTCAACTGTTGCGTTTCCAGTGCTCACCACATCCAAGTCGCACAATTTCCTGTTTTAGTTAAATTATTGTGAGACTCTCATCTGTTCCCCACAGGAATACTGCTGGACATGGCTTCTAATTAGAGAACTAATGGCATCCTAATTTAAGAGCAGCTAAGAAAATGTCTTTCCTGATTTGGGTCCAAATCTCTCCTTTTAGAAAAGTCAGATTCTGCATCATCTGTTTTTCCCCCACACTGAGTAGAGTCAATACCAGTCAATACTATATTGAGCATTTTCATGTCTTAGAACAGATAATTTGCACTGAAAAGACAATCTGAAATTCAAACTGATGCTTAGATCAATTTTACCAATTATGAGGAATAAACATCTGCTCACAGTCTTATAGAAGTGTTTTTTTACTTTGGAGGATTTCAAAGACATACAAAAGTTGACAGGATAACATAACCAGTTCTCATCCAGCTCTCTCCTGGTCATTATCAATCTCTCGTGTTTACTCCGTAATCCACTTGCTTGCTTCTCATGTTATTTTTCAGCACACTTAAATACATCATGATTTCTCTACTCTTAAAGGTCAAGATATTCAAACATATCTATCTATGAATCATTGTGTCAAATAAAAATCCTTAATATCAAATATATGCTCTTCAGGTTATCTTTTATTACATTTATATTTGGTTTAATTTAGATCTCAGTAAAGAGTCATGTGTTAAATATCACCTCTGTCCTCCCTCCCTCTGTCGCTCCATCCCTCTCTCCCTTCCTTTCTGTCTGTCTTTCCTTTTGAGACAGTTCCTCTATGTAGCTCAGACTGCCTGACAGCTGCTATGAAGGCCAGACTGGCTTTGAACTTGTGTTGTGCCTGCCTCAGCCTCCCTTGTGCTGGGGTTGCCATTGATCTGGGATTGTGTCTTGTGATCCTGTTTTAAAGCATAGATCCTTATCCACCGTTTTGTGCATTGTAATTTGTTTTGTTTTGTTTTGTTTTTGAGGACTTGAAATCTGTTGCTTGATAAATTTCCTACAGTTTGAAATTTTCTGTTTGCATGTTGATTAGTAACATATCTCCCTAAATCATACATTTCTTATGACTTACATGTTATAGGCGGCATGAATTTTACCAAAGTTTATTTTTAGTTGTGTGGACTATTTCACAGCTGACCATTTTGTATTTTTCTTTAAAAATACCTAATTTCTAGTTTTTCCTCTCTAAATATTGCCAACAGCCACAATTTCTCAACCCCCAGATCCTCCATGTTTTACAAATGCAATGGGGTCTATATTCTGCATTCATCAGTTGGAGAACTCCCATTATAGTGTCACAAAAAAACCTGCCCTTTGCTAACTATTGGTAATTCAGGGTGAAGGTCATATTAGAGATGAATTGCTGACTATTTGGTAATTCAGGTTACAGATCATATTGGAGATGAATCACTAACTATTTGATAATTCAAGGTACAGTTCATATTGGAGATGAATTGCTAACTACTCGGTAATTCAGGATTACAGATCATATTGGAGATGAATGTTTAATTTTTAAATTACCCTTTCATTTTAAAAGTATTAAGCTAGTTTAGTATACAATGTAGTCATGATCAATTAGTTCATTTTTAATATTATTATGAATTCATGTGCTTTGAATATTGATGGATTTCAGTTTTCTTCACTGAGAATCAGTTTGTACAGTCTGTAGCTCATGGGACTTTCAAGTGGTCCATGTCTTATTGACAAAACTTTAGCAACCTTTGGCAGTATCCAGGCTATTTGATATTCACAACGTTTTTGTTCACCTCTGGCCCTAGATCTGAGATTGACACTCTCCATAGAATCCTTACTTACTGCCCAACTTCAAACTGGAAAAAAATGTTGTTTGCAGGGCCAGAATCCATACATTCTTGGGGCATATTTTCATTGGTTTGCCCATTGTTTCTAGGGGTTTTCTTTTGAGAGAATTTGGGAGGGAAATAAAATGATGTATTTCCTTTTTTTATCTCCTATTTGGGTACATTTGAATTACTTTTCTCTTGTATAGAATATCAGTAACATATTTTTGTTGTTTTTGTTGTACGAGCATTAATTTTAGAATTCTAGTAAGTCCACTGCCTTGTGTCAGTAGGCCTATTTTAGGAACTTTAGAAACATCAAGAACAATTTTAAAGAATCAAGGTTTTATTTTGACTTCTGCTATTAAAACATTGATCCATTATGGTGAGGAGGAATTGACATAACAGAATGATTCTCTCCTGGGTGCAGGCAGAGGGAGGGAAGGAGGGAGGGAAAGAGAGAAGGAGGGTAGAGAGATGGAGAGGGAGAAGGGGAAGGGGAGGGAGGTGAAGGGGGAGCAGAAGGGGGAAGGGGAGACAGACAGACATAGAAAGAATTCTTTTTTNAATGCCGTCTTGGTCCCCAGCCTATAGTGCAATGCTGACCATCTTCCCACAGTCAGGCTGACCCTTGCCCCTTAGCGAACTCTCTGTGGGATAGCCTCAAAGACACACCAGAGATGTGCTTTTCTATTCTCCACAATGCTTTTTAGTCTAATGGAGCTGGCCATCAAGGGTGCACATCACTGCCATCAATGGTATGTTTATATGAAGGGCTTTTTTGCTATTGTTTGCTGATTTTGATCTTCATGTATATACTTGGTAAAATCCATTGCTGAATCATTGATACTTGTGCTTCATTGTGTGACTATGCTCTAAAGTATATCTTTTTTTGGAGGGAATTTATTAAGACAAAGTTTGATTATAGTTATGGCAGAGAGAGACAGGACGAATGGCTCTTGGGAAAAGAAAAGTACATAATCAAGACATAGATATGTGCTCAAGAGAGAGTCTTGACAGTTGAGGTGGCTTTAAATTTCCTTTGTTGAAAGGGTTTCTAAAGAACCTTTAAAAATGAGCTCATAGAATTGTTTCTTAAGAGCTTTGGACAATACAGTGAGATAAGATAAGATTATAGGTCACCAGGATCAAAGAACTTCTCATTTTGACAATTCACAAAAAATAAGGCATAAGGTATATGTTTTCACTATATAGGTTCATAATCTTGTTTGTGAGAGCCTCAGAAAGTTACAGGTTTAAAGCTGGGACATGTAGGTTACATATACTTAGATTTTTATGGGGGTGTTCCTTTTTAAATACATTTTATTGAGCCATACATTTTTCTCCACTCCCCTCCCTTCCTTGGCTTTTCCCCCTCTACCCTCCCCTATGACCCTCATGCTCCCAAGTATCCCAAGAGATCTTGTATTTTCCTCCTTCTTATGTATATCCATGTATGTCTTTCTTAGGGTCCTCTTTGTTGTCTAGGTTCTCTGGGGTCGTGAACTGTAGGCTGATTTTTCTTTGTTTTATGCCTAAAAGCCATTTATGAGTGAGTACATATTATATTTGTCTTTCTGGGCCCGGGTCTGGGTTATCTTACCCAGTATGTTTTTTTTTTTTTCTAGATCCATCCATTTACCTGCAAATTTCAAGATGTTGATTCAGGTTCAATTTTATATCACATTCACTGCTTTCCTAACAGATTTCTTTTATAACAATGTGAAATATTTGCAAGGCTTCAAGTTCAAACCAGCAGTGCTTGTGCTGACATCTCTTCAGAATCTCAGGTTTTCTTCTAACTCATTGCCTAGATCTCTCAGAAAGTCTCATCATCCATAAATTCTGGGCTGGTCATAAAATGTATAGGCTTCAGAGCCAAAGGTAGCATTGTCTGACGTATCATCACAGCACTTTGAGTCTTGACTCAAACCCCTTACCTATGGGAGCCCTGGAAGCTGTCTTTTCCTACAGGGCAGTGACAGATTCCTGCTACATCTAACACGACTGTGCTCTTTTCATCAAGAATGTCCCAGACAGAGTGAATTTAACAGTCCTCTCTAACCCTAGATCCGTCTTCTCTTATTTGCATTGGATGTGAATACATCTTTACAGAACCTTGAAATCTTAAGACCCAGTAAGTTCTGGAAGAGACTAGATAGTCCATTAAATATCTTAAACTATAAAACAATACATGTAAACAGTTAAAATAACATAAAGCAGACTATATGCCTTATAGATGTGTTTGTAGCTTGCTAGTGGGAGAGAAAGAGAAGGGCAAAATTAGATTTTTTCAGCTTTGGGCTTGGAGGAGGCAACGGTGCAACTTTCTTCGTTCATCCCGAATACGGGTTTATCCTACACCAGCCGCCTCCACCATGCCGCCCAAGTTTGACCCCAACAAGATCAAAGTCGTGTACCTGAGGTGCACAGGAGGTGAGGTGGTCCCCAAGATCGGCCCCCTGGGTCTGTCTCCGAAAAAAGTTGGTGATATTTCCGGTGACTGGAAAGACCTGAGGATTACAGTGAAACTGACCATCCAGAACAGACAGGGCCTCAGATTGAGGTGGTGCGCTCTGCCTCTGCCCTGATTATCAAAGCCCTCAAGGAGCCACCAAGAGACAGGAAGAAGCAGATAAAAACATTAAACACAGCAGAAATACCACTTTTGACGAGATTGCTAACATTGTCTAGCAGATGTGACACAGGTCTTTAGCCAGAGAACTTTCTGGAATTATTAGAGATTCTGGGTACTGCACAGTCTGTGAGCTGCAATGTGGACCCTGCCACCCTCATGACATCATTGATAATATCAACAGTGGTGCTGTGGAATGTCCAGCTAGCTAAGAAGCAACAAGAGAAAATATTTCAATAAAAAAATTGGATTATAATAAATTTAAGTAAAATATTGTATATAAAACAAATATAGAATATATATAATCTGTTCAAATATAATACAAGTCGATCACTTGTTTTCAATATATACATGTGATATAATACATATATATGTATATATATGAGACATCTGTCATCTGAAGATAATACGCAGACACAGACACAGACACAGACACACACACACACACACACACACAAATCCATAGCATTTTCCTATAGTCTAAATAATATAAGTCTTCCTGAGATCTGGAGTTATTGCAGGCAACACTTTGGTTTAATAAATAGAATTAAGCTGAAACATGTTTTCAATACATCTCTCCTCTTCCTCAAAACCATTTTATTCATAAGCACTTGCTGCTCTTAACAGAAGACTAGAGTTGAGCTCTCAGCACCCAAGTGGTGCTTTACAACCACATGTAACTCCAGTTCCAGAGGGTGTGGGGCTCTCTATTGGCCTCCTTGGGCACTGCACACACATAGGGTGCACACATATGTGCAGGCATGTACTCATGTACATAAAATAAAAGAAAATGAATCTTAAAAATATTTTACTGAATTGTCTCTCTACAATTTCATACATGGGAAATGCATTGAGGACACCTCCTTCATTTCTCTAACTTCTCATTGACCCCTATTTCCTTCCAACCTTTTTAGAAGTCCCTTTCCAGGCTTCAAGTCAAGACCCACTAAGGTTAACCAGAACTGTCTCTGTGTGGCTGTGTTTGGAACTATCCATTAGAGGCTGGTGGGCTCCTCAGTGGAGACACAGCTACAGGAAATGACTATTTCTGGCTCAAGATCTATCAGTAGTTCAACAGAAAGCACTGGGCCCTGAGCTCCCAACCCTGATCCATGATTGAGAGCAAAGCCCTATTCATTCATGTATGTATGTATGTATGTATGTATGTATGTATGTATGTATGCATGCATGCATGTATGTATATAGTCTTTTCTTGTATTTTTTTAAAAAATGATCTTTTTTCATTTTACATAACTATCCCAGTTCCCACCCCCTCCCCTCCTCCCCTTCCCTCGACATACCCTCCGACCCCACCCCCATCCACTCTTCAGAGAAGGTAAGGCACATTGCTTTGGGGAAGGTCTAAGGCCCTCTTTACTAGGCTGAGCAAGGTATATATCCAAAGAGAATAGATTCCAAAAAAGACAGTACAAGCAGTAGGGATAAATCCTGGTGCCACTGCCAATGGCCCATAAGTCAGCTGCAGCCATACAACTGTCACCCACATTCAGAGGGACTAGTTTGGACCTATGCTGGTTCCTTCCCTGTCTGGTTAGAGTTGGTGAGCTCCCATTAGTTCAGGCAGACTGTTTCAGCGGATGTCTCCATCACGGTCTTGACCTCTTTGATCATGTTCTCACTCCTACCACTCATCAACTGGACTTTGGGAGCTCAACCCAGAACTCCAGTCGGGTCTCTGCCTCTGTTTCCATCAGTTGATGGATGAAGGTTTTGTGGTGACATTTAAGATATTCATCAATCTGGCACCCTCTCCTCAATTGCTTAGAGTCTTAGCTGGGGTCATCCTTGTAGATTCCTGGGAATTTCTCTAATGACAGGTTTCTTGAAGAAACAGAATAGTTGAGATGGAGGAAGGACAGAGATGAGAGCAAGGAAAGAGATATTTTGATTTAAGGAGCCATTATGGGTCTAACAAAGACCTATTCTTGTGAAGACACATTGTAGGCTGCCATACCTGCTGTGAGGTCATGAGTGCTGGTTCTTCTACGTCTGGAAGTCAAAATCTCACAGCCCTTCTCTTTATCTTCCAGCCCTCACACTCTTCCTACCTGATCTTCTATGATGATGCCAGAGCCTCAGAGAACGTGGTGTAAATGTCCTGTGTAGGGCTAAGGACTCAGCTATCACTGATTCCCAGCACCTTAACTAGCCCCAGTCTCTGAACTCACTCCTTTACTGCCATTCCTTGAAAAGAGAAGTGTCTCTTGAAGGAACCTGTTAGCATTTGCAAGGAGACTAGAAAAGAGACTTTGAAGTTGGGGAACTCCTAAAAGGTGGAACTCTCACAACATAGGTGATAGGAAGCATCTCCTCTCAAATGTAAATTGTTACACTTCACTCTACAATATTATCATTTTACTGGGAGAAAGGACACAAGGTCCCAACCCTATACAAAGAACTTTAGGCAGCTAAGGAATACTGGGAGTAGAAAAAAAATCTTTCCTAGGGAAGAGCAAACAAATTGGTTATTCAATACCAAATGGTCAGCCCTGAGAATTTACATAAAAGCAACACTATAAAGACTGAGCAGGTTATATTTAAAAAATATGTATATACATATAAGCATGAAGAAACAATTAATAAAAAAAGAGGCCATAAATTTGGAAGAGAACAAGGAGGGGTATAAGAGAGGGTTTGCGGGGAAAGAAAGGGAAGGGAGAAATGTTATTATATTGTAATCTCAATAATTAAAAAAAACAATTTCTGAAGAACTAATGCAGAGGTAGTAAAAATAAGAATAAAAGTAAAATGTTGCTGTTTAGTTGATTATATTCAAAATACTTCATCTTTAGCATATAATTTGTCTTCTTTTAACCCATACATAAACCCCTACCCACAAAGCTGCCACCAAATACCATTTCCCGCCAAGTCTCTCAGTTTTGATCTGCTCCTGTCTTTTAAGCTGCAGGGTTAACACGTCAGCAGCGTCTGGGAGCAGCACAGCCTACTGCACTATCTTCCATATTCCCCATAGCTGTTTCTCTTGGGGAGACTTCTTGGAGTCATTCCTTAATCTCCAGTTCTACTACAGCTTCTCACTTGTAACTGTTTGTCTTGTCAGTGATACACAGTATCTATTGGTGGACTAAGTCTAAATTGTGAAACCACAAAGGTGCTGTTTCTTTTTGATGTGTGTACGAGTGTTCACATATGAGTGTAAGTGAACATGCACACATGTTCCTATGAACAGCAAGATCAGAATTGAGACAAGGTGCCTTTCTCTGCTGTTTTCTGTCTTCTCTATTGAAGGAGGATCTCTTGCTGACCTAGAAATGAGACTATGTGGCTTGTGTAGCTAGTTAGCTTTTCCTGAGGCTCCAGTCTCACACTTACCCTGCCCTGTCTCCACCCAGCAGTGGGGCTATAGTCTGGCATCCGTACCCACCCAGCGCTGATGAGGGTGCTGCGATATGGACGCCAGTCTTCATGCCTACACCACACTTACCACTGAGCCATCTCCCCAGGCTCGTGGGCTTGGTTTCATATTGTGGTTCTCCCATTTACCATTCATGCGATGAATTCATCTCTGATGCTGACTTTCCTTGTCAGGAAATCTGTGCGTCTTCTGTTTCTTAAAAAGCTTATTTGAGACTTGAGATAATAAAGTTCTTGACAACTGTTCTTACCCTAACTTACCAAGCAGTTGCTTCTTAAAGTAGGAATATGTGTTTTCTGGTCGTGTAGTGCCAGGACCCATGAAGTTCTCAATATTTTGTTTCCTGCATCTTATAACCATTCCTAGCCAATAACCAGTATCCCAAGATGACTCCAAAGAGACCTTTCTCTGTAAATCTGTGAGAACCCATTCTCACTTTAACGTTGGTAGATCCTAAAGCCCAATTGTCAAGTAGACTATTTCACAGTTTCTGTTCTTTCTGATGGTGTGTCTTGAGTCTAGAGTGACCTGTTGTGTCCTTCCATGTCCTAATCTCTACACTATCTCTCATTAAAGGTAGAAGGTCCTGATTTTTCTCCCTGGTCCTGAGCCTTGGTCCTTGTTTGGTGACCTTGCCCTGTCCTAACCAGAATTCCTTCTTTGTGCCTGGTAGCTTGCTTTCTGAAAATGGAACATTTTTAACCTCTGCTTATTAGCTGGTGCTCTGACAACTGCTGGCAGATTCTCCTGGTATGAATTATCTTGGAAACTCTTTCGGGTGCCCACCCTTCTCAGTATCACATGGTCCCAGATTTCTCACCGAATTCTTGGCAAACATCATCTGGATTGCATTGATGCAGCTGTTTCACGGGCTTGCTGTTGCGGAATCAAGATTCCTCCACTGCTTCTAGGCTTGCCTCACCAATTTGTATTCCTTCTGAATGTATAGTTAGAGTTTGCAGTGTTTACTCTCTGTTCTTCCTTCCTAGTTAATGGATATAGAACTGTGCCCTGACAATTGACATTACCTTGTCCTTGGACTTTTGAAACATCTTTTCTCTGTTTTCAGATGTGTGTTTTGTGCATAAAGTATGCAGCTAATTGGAACTAGACACCCCGCGGAAGGCTTGTCTCAATTGTCCTTAAATACGCCTTTCTTTGTCAGCATTGGGTTTTTACATAGACTGTTCTACTCATCAGAGGAGTCTTTCTTTTTCTTTTCCTATAATCAAACATGGCCTACTCTAGTCACAAATGACATTCCATCCTCTTTTTTAAAAAGCACCTTTAGCATTGCCCCTCTCAAAATCCCTCTGATTTTCTTAGTTAATTCAAGATTTCTACAGTGCCACTTACCTTGATGATATACATATTTTGGCAAAAGTATTTAGATACAGTATAGTCACCAGTGTTCACACCGTAGGTCATATAAGAAACCTGGGACCCACCACGGAACCCTTCTGCATCCCACCACACTATATTGCTTTTAACTGTTCGGATAAATCCCCGTAAATCCACAGCCTAAACATTCCCATTTCTCGTGGTGTGCTGGATTCTTTCATCGTTTGTGCCTGTCTTAATTTTCTGTGACAAAATGCCTGTGCACCCCAAATTTTAAGGAAGAGATGATGTATTTCTAGCTCATGGTTTGAAGGGATATAGTCTGCCTTGGTGGGAAAGGCATGGCATCTGGAACACAAGTTCCCTAGTTGCATGTGTTTACAGTCCTAAAGAAGAGAGACGAAGGATGGTCTCTAGCTTCTTGTTCAATCCTTCTGTGACCTCAGTTGAGGATATGGTGCTGCTCATCTTTTGGGTGACTCTTGCTTTCAGCCTTTCTGGAAACACGTTCACAGATGCTCCCAGAGGTATATTTCCTAGGCCATTCCAAATCCATCAAGTTGAAGTTGAATATGAATTGTTAAAATACCTGAACTACAATTCACTTCATCACCTGTGACTCTGTCAGCAACAAATTATGCATTTAAATCTTTGGTGACTTTCTGGTTATATTAGAGTAAAATTTAAACTAATTTATTTACAAGCCCTACATCTATATACATTTCCAGCTCTTAATATTTTCTTACCTCTTCTAATCCATATTCCTGTAGTGCATACTTCACCAACCTGACCTACAAACTCCTTCTGAAGCATGTCTTACTCTGAATAGCACTGGGAAGCTTTTAGTCTTCTCTGCCTCCCATCCTGTCCTTTCAGCCTAGACATCACTCATTCAAGGAAACCATGTCCAAGTTACCAAAGCAAAGCCAGCCATCCTTCCTGGGCTTTCTCTGTCATGGTTTATGATCTTTTCAACACCACTAACTCCCCCTTGGATTTCACCAGATAGTCAACTCTGAGAGCAATGCCTCATTCACCCTGCCTAAGCTCAGTTTTTCACAAAATAGTCATATAGAGTAAAAGTTCATTTGTAGATGTAGCCACTGTTAGGAAACTCTTCCTAATGCCCCACAACAAGGTTGTATCCCTCCTATCAATTTATATCTTATTCAGTTATGTTGCTCAATACACCCCAACTCAACCATGCCTATCAAACAGCATTGATTAATACCTAAAATAACATATTCAATTTTTGTTTCTGCACAGCAATTTGCACTCACTTAGCAAGCTCAAACAATAGCCATGTATTAGCAAGCATTCTCTTACTCCAAGTTCTGCATGGCCTAGCTAAGGTTGTGCCTAATTTCTTCCAATGCTGATATCGAGGTATCAGCAAGCCTAATTTTTATCTAGACTCCAGGGAAATGGGTTTGGCTTTCTTGGAGAGTTCAGCTCCTCCAAGATGTGAAATGTATTTGTTTTCTGCTTGTCAACAAATGTTTATTCCCTTCCCCTGCCTTTGCTTTTGAGAGTTTTCAAGGTAGCCTTTTCACCTGCTGTGCCAGGGACTCTTCCTCACCTTGAGTCCTGGCCACACTCTGCATCTTTAGCTTCTGTAGTTTTTATTCTGATACCCAGATATAAAAGATCTTGGGGGGGGTATTGTTTGGATCTGCCCTGTAATCTCTCAACTTTGAGTCCTGTTGATTCTACACCTTAATTACTTCTACCAAACTCTGTTGTTTTCACATAAAGTAACTAAACCACATGAGTGATATGGTATCACATCCATAGATTCCTCTTCCACAAGTACAAGAGGGTCTCAAAAGGGCCGTGGCCCTATGTGTGGGAGAGTCTAGGTAGAACTCTGTCTGTCAGAAGCAGCAGACAGCTTTGCTTTTGCTTGGTCTTAATCTCTACTCAGCAGACAGAAAACACTGAACACTGAGATCGTTGTGTTTTTAATTTACTGTTATTTTCTTGTGATTCCTGAAATGGTGTTTGAATTGTCCCTGTGCTTCATAAGTGTCTCTTGAATGCCTCAAATGACCAAATAAAAAATGGTTGCTGTAAATCTTGGAAAGCTTCTAAAATTTTGAAATATAAATAAAGTTCTAATATCAAAGTGTGTATCATTTAAACTCATGTATGTTATAATGTGAAATTATTTCTTTTAAAAATTTTACCCATTTGTGTGTATGAGTGCCCATGCGCATGCATACATACATACATACATACCATGGCACATGTGTGGAGGTCAGAGGATAGGGTATGGTGGTAAGTTGTCTCCTTCCACCGCCTGATTCCAGGCATCACACTTCAATTGTTGGGATTTATAGCAAATGCCTTTACCCACCTGGTCATCTCCCCCACGCTTGTAAATATAGTTTGTTGTGGAGTGTGGTACGAGTGTGCTAAGAATGCTTTCCCCTTTAGCTCTTGATCATGAAGACAGTATTAATCTAGGGAATGGATGACAATGCCTGCTTTCATGTAATATCTTCCATGACTTATCTCTTTTGATCATTCCTGTGGATGGTAAAGGCCAGAAATCAGCATCCTTCTCCTTACCCTCCTCCTCACCTACGAGAACACTAAAGAACTGATTTCACATGACATGTATTCAGCACAGTCATCTATAATTGACTCCAACTGGCCCAATGAATGAAAACTTTATGCATGTCAGGTGAGAGATCAGGTTTATTTATAGTGCTCCAAGATAAAAATAAGAAAGGAATCACATAATAAATATTAAAATTAAAGGAATGTATTAAGGTGTACTGTTCTGGTAAAAATATGAAACTCAACAAAAAGGATGGAATATATTGAAAAGCATACCTGACTGTGAATCAGTCTCCTACCTCTTGAGAGAGAAGGGTTTCAAGGTTGAGAATCCATTTCTCCACATTTGTTTAAAATTCTCTATTTTGCATGCTTATTTTGTATATCAAGAATGACTTTTTGTAATTATGTCAATAAATAATTACATGTATATAAACTTACATATGTTGTATTATAGAAAGATAGGTTATCACCGTATGATGATTAGGTCATATATTGAAATTGTTGTTTTGACTCTTCTAGCACATGAACAATCAGAACATTCTAGAGCCATGCTTTGCTTCTCAAATGAAAACCAAACAGAATACAGAGAAGGCACGCAAGTGGCAATCCTTTCCACTTCTTAAACTCACATGCTCCATAATGCAACAATGTTGAGAACCTTTCTTACAGAAATTCATGCGTGTGAAACCAGAGCCCTATCATAAGACAAAATGCTGTACTTAATAGAAATAATAAAAACAAAGGTAACACATTTCTTTAAGATTTGCTTGAATAAAAATCTATAACTCCTAATGGCATATCGCTCTGCCCATAGTCAGTTCACCACTTGACACCAAAGAAGCTTCTGGCAGCAGATGGTATTGGCACAGAGACTCATAACTGGACAGGGTACAAGTGAGAGACTTTGAGGCCAGAAAGATTGTAAGGGCCGGAGGTGGTGAATAACTCTGAGGAAATAGCATCTTCCAGGCACAACAGGGCTGATGAGCATCTGAACTCACAGAGAGCATGGCAGTGTGCACAGTCCTGTGCAAGTTCAAGCTCCACAAAATTCCAGCACTGAGAACTGAAAGTAGAAACAAAGTCCTGACCATAATCAAGAAGCTATTTGTAACTCAGACCTGCTGGAGAAGGGACAATCAGTTTTCTCCAGGGGAGTGTCACTAGGTATATCAAGACACTGCAGAGCAGGCCCAGTGCCCAGGCTTAGTTTGTCTTTGCAGATGTGTGTGTGTGTGTGTGTGTGTGTGTGTGTGTTGTGCCTTTTGTTTTATTTTGGTATTTTTTGTTTATTTGCTTTGTAATTTGTTTTTGTTTATGGTTTTTAAGGTATAGATGAAAGAAAGAGAAAGGACATGATGAAAAAAGATAGTGATGAAAAAAATTGTTTAAAGAAAAAATACTTGTATCTCTCACTTTTATAGAAAAGGTGTTTTCATGTGATTGTTTCCACATAAGAACAAATCTCAAATGGTATACAGCAAACATGCCTCTGGACATAAAGGAGGGGGATGATTTTGCTTTTTATTTTGGGCATTTATTTATTCATGAATATATTTTCAGTAAGCCGGATTTCTCCTCAAAGCCTCAAAAAAATTAATAGCCAAGGGGTTCTTTTGTAAACATTAAGAGAAATGAGTCAAATACAGGAGAAACTGTTCTCCAGCATCAGAAAAGAGAAGAAAATGATAGACCATTAGAACGAGGAGTGTGTGTGATGTTATCGCCACAGCAGACCCAGCTGAGGCCAGGCTGCTCTTCCAAAAAGGAAGCCTCAGTTCATATCAAAGTCTTGCAAGGTAAATATGCCAGACAGTACTTTTATGGAACCCCATGGAAGGAAGGAACTGCACAAGTGAGCAGAGAGAACCAGAGAGGTAACAACTGAATGGCCGAGGATCCTTGGTGAAAAATATCGAAGTTATTTTTAAAGGAGAATGGGCAGTATTTGTATAAGGTCAATCTCCCCAAGAGTCGCTTGTATGGCCTTTTCTTCTAAACTGAAACAGCCCACCCTGAAAATTCAGCACACAAACAAAACTCACATGTCTCAGAAAGTTCTTGACAGTGACACCACACACAAGGTCCCTCTAAGAAATTTTATCTCTCCAAAGCAGACACCACAGCGCAGGAGAGGAGACCACTCAGGTGCTATGACGCCTGCAAGTGGTGTAGAGAGCTTCACAGTTGGTGGTTTCAATAACTGTTGCACTTGCTGGAGTGGCCTTTTGAGTAATAGACGCCTATACTCATCCACACTCGTATAAGCAATCCCTCAATCACATTCACGGCAATATTAGCTGGTTTTTCAAGTTGGACTTAGAGAAGCCTTGATTTGATCTGGCGTTGTGGCCCCTTCTGGAGTGATGGGGTAACCATAAACATCTCCTCAGGTCCTCCTCCAAAGCAGTCTGCGGAGACTTTCTTTGTGCTCCACCAGTGGCTGGCTCTCCCCACGTTTTCCTTCTCATTCTTGGAAGGTTTCACACTTGCATCTTAGTTTGAAAACTTCCAAGGCCTTCAGCTTTTCTATCCAGTCTTACCTTGCCTCAAATTTCTCCTGTGAGATTTCATTTTAAAAGCTTGTTTTTGAAGAACCTGAGGTGGTACCCAGCCTACCGAAGTGTTAATGTGTAGGTAAAATAGGGCTTACAGGAAAACTCACAGCATTTTAACCTGTCTAGCAATGAAAATGAAATTTCTAAGCTAATCATCTAAACCGTAGGAAACTAGAAAAACAATAGACTAAGCTAAGAGAAGGTGAGCACACCAAGAGAGAAGGTAATTTTAAAAATTAATTAATTGAAAATTGTAAAAATGGAAATGAAACTAAAAGCATTATTAAGTACTAAAATGCATGTATTGACAGTAAAAAGGGAAACATCGCTATGACCATAAGAGCAGCTAAAGTAGTAAGAAAATAAGGAATTAATCTGGAAAAAAACAGCCAATTAAATCAAACATTAGAAGTAATAACACAAATATTGAAATACAAAAACTGCTTAAGTTTACTTATTACACACATATATTAGCCTTTTTTGAGAGAGAGAGAGAGAGAGAGAGAGAGAGAGAGCTTCTCTGTAGCTTTGGAGCCTGCCCTGGAACTAGCCCCTGTAGACCAAGCTGGCCTCAAACTCACAAAGGTCCTCCTGTCTCTGCCTCCTGAGTGCTGGTATTAAAGGATTTTGTCACCACTGCCCAACTCGTAAGAAAATATTTAAACTGAGTAATTGTATATCTGTTAATGAAATTCAATTATAGAGCTTATCTACAACTATCTTACCATTAAACCTATGGTCAAGATGGCTTTTCTTGTAAATTTTACCAGATGTATAGGAAAACAGTGAAAATTGGCCCAAGTTTGATGTAGGAGGGTCATCTGTCTATGTGTTACTTTCATTGGTTAATAAAGAAACTGCCTTAGTCCTTCGATAGGACAGCAGCTTAGATAGGTGGAGTAGACAGAAAAGAATGCTGGGAGAAA
>LOEQ01004048.1:346199-358169 GCA_001685075.1 Bramus lutescens
CACAGGCTTGCAGAGAGTATGCTCAGATGTTTACTTTACTCATGCCATGCTTTCATGGCTCCATGATTGCTGGGGAGTAAGGGAACAGAGAAGGTGACCCATGGCACAAACTTTAAGCTTAAGAAATTCTGGGGCTCTTACACCTGTTGTAGTGTGACAAATGTTTTGATCCCTTCAGTTATTATAGCCATTATGCAATATGTGAAACCCTCATGTCTTACATCTGAATATATATGATCAGTGTATGGAGTAGAAAAGTCATCTTCAGTACCAAAAAGACTGAAAGATCAGAATGAAGAAGTTCATACAAGGAAACAAAATGTTCTTACCTTACACAAGTTTGGAAAATGGTGACTTTCTTCATCTAGAACTTTCCATAGCTCCCAATGCACTGAATGTTCATGGCTGCCCAGGAAATCATGGAGAATCTGCATGTCTATGATGTATATGATGCCTGTAAAAGGCTGCTGGTGAAGAACAATTGTGGACTTGCATCAGATCCTTGCTTCTGAAAGTGTTTGCAAAGACTGTCCTAGGAATCCCAAGGGACCTGGCTCTGTGGGGTGTGGCCATGAGATGCCACTCATTCTTCAGATATGACTCCCAGAGCCTGGCCCAGATTGGATGACCCAGAAGACATGTGTGCACTCAGAGCCACAGGTGCTTGGAGCAGGGACTGATGTGTAACTGAGGTTCTGGGATGGTTCCCAGTGTCCAGCACCTCTAGGCATTGGCAGGGACTTCCTGTCCTGCTTACCTTGGTAAAGTGTCTGCCAACAGGCTGCCTTTGCATGCATGTCATATCTCCCACAACAGATAGACTCAGGAGCTGCGCCAGGTCTAGCCAACCTGCTCCTTTGGCCAGGCGTGGATCTCTCATTTGAGATGAACATCTGTACCTTGAGAATCTGAACTAGAAGCATAGGATTTGTGCCAGCTGGGGTGGGAGGAAGGGCAGTGGAAAGACTGTAGAGCTGAGGCCTGAGGCTAAGGACCAGGGACAGTGGGAACCAGTGTTGCAGGTGCACAGGAACAGGACACCTTGCCCAGAGGGAACAAGGAAGACAGAGGCAGAAGAAGGGAAAAGGGGGAGGGAGCAATAGGGGAGGGGAGAGAATGAGGATGAATATGCTACTTCTTGACTTTCCTTCTTATGAGGTCAAGGTTCCACAGACAGGTTCATGGAGTTCCTATTTTTTCAGACACCAAGGAAAGAAATATTCTTCCTGCCCTGTTTGATAATCAGACTTGCTAGACTCTTGAGGTTCCCAGTGGTATAAAGAGATCATATTTAGGAAATGCTACCACAACTGAGAAAGCCCACTGGCTTCCAATGAGTGTGCACACAGAAGCCTGCTACTTCTAAGGCACTGTAGATGCTAAGGGAAGCACTGAGTTCCCAGAGTCTCTCCCAGAGCACTGGGAATGAAGATGGAGCCTGTGTAATGAGGAGGACTGAGCAGGCAGAGGCCCAATGGTGGAGAGACACCAGCTGGTAAGGTCCTCACTTTTTTCTACAACCATTGCAGGCTTTATAAAAATAATATTTTTGTTTACTTGCAACATGCAATATGTTTTGTGTGTGTGTGCATACATGCATGTATGTGTGTACTTACTTGTATATGCTTATATGGAGGCCAGAGGTTAATGTCAGGTATCTTCCTCAATACTTTGTTTTTGAGACAATGCCTCTCACTGAACTGGAGCTAGCTGGTTTAGCTAGACTGGCTGGCTAGTGAGGTCTCAGGATCCACCCTGGTGCTGGGGTTACAGGTGCTGGACATGTGTATGACTTTTGTTATGGGTGCTGGAATCCAAACTCAGGTCCTTGGCTTGTGTAACAAGGTCTTTATCCACTGCACCATCTCTCCAGAACCCTCATGCAGCTTCTGGCTCCACACACAGACTTACCTGATGTTTCCAACTTCAGACGTTATGGAGGGCTTTGTTCTTCAAACTTCTATAGTTTGTATAGGTCCCCACCCTGACGTGGATGTAGAAAAATGACTTGTGTGTATCACTGATGACATTTTTTTATCATTAACATCTGCTTTTTGGCTACATGGAAACTTACTGTACATCATTCAGCATTTAAAATACTCTTTAGGTTCTTTAGATAATGCAGGGCTGTCCACCTACAAAAGCTTCCTTACGTTGTTGTTGTGGTGGTAAACTCTAAGACCCTTCAGAGAAAGCCAGTGTTATTTTCTCTGTGGAGTCTGCCTTGAATTCAGGTTGGATTAAATCTCTCTCCTTATAGCTATCAGGCATTCTGGACGGTGCCTCAGGACAGCTCCCAATGTATTCTGTTCCCAGCCCAGGCAGCTCAGGGACTCACCTCTCTAAACCCTGTGACCATGATGAAGATCTTAATACTGGTGGGCAGGTGCTGATCGCAGCTGCATTTGTCCTGTCTGTGAGCTGCATGGATTACTTTGGAGTCACCCTGTCAGGAAGGGCTTCTTAGGCTCATGTAGCTGGTCCTTGCAGTGGGTTAAGTTTACAGTGACTATGGTCCTATGTACTGTGTGATGTCTTGTAGCAGCCCTAGCCTTTACCCTCCATGTGACATGGACACAATGACAACTGAATGTGTCTCCTGACATCTGCAAATGTCCTCTTGGTTAGGTCCTTCCTGGGAGGTGACTGTTCTTTCCGGCTGAGAACCACTGGTATAAATTAAACAACCAAGATGACATTTTAGTTTTTACTTTTGGTCAGGAAGGGGTAAAGTAGAAACAAAACAGCATATTCTAACACTTCATATTCTACATTATTAATTTCACTTTTATTCATTCCCAAAATTATGTGGGGAGGTCCTCAGTGTTCATGTATTTATGTAGATCTTAAAATATTGTTGGTACCTTGAGGCCAAGTTAATAAAGAATTTAGCATGTTTGAAAGAGCAGCCGTACTTGTCCTAAGGTACCCTAGCAACTTCCAACAATGGGGTGCCACGAGCGGCTGTCGAGTGAGCACCTCTCATGGATGTTAAGGGAGCACCTCTCATGGGTGATTTCCATCTCTTGAGGATGCCACCTGACCATGCAAAGTATTTTGAGTAAAAATGTGGATAATGGTGTCAATTTGTCCTGAACACCTAAAAAGCTTCTCGTTTGAGTATGAGTCCAGTGTGGTGATCTAAGCACAATGGCTTAGATAATTTGTGCATGCTAATTTGTGAACTCAGATCCAAGGAAGAAATCAAGGAGAGGCTTATCCCATCAATCAGTCAACAGTTCCAGACAAGAGACAGGAGGAAGCACACACGGTTGCAGGACTGGTGTGCAGTATACTCCAGGGTTCTGCCTTTTCAACCCTTTCTGGCTTTTGCCTCCAGGTCCATTTCAGGGACCATTTGGGTGCTGGACCTGCACCACTGGTGTGTTTTCCACATGTTGCCACTGCATGCCTTCTGTTGCCTTACTTTGCAGCCTTGAACAGAAAATACATGTCACAACAAAAGTGGATCCAGTAAGCTTGCGACGTCTTCATTCTGAAAATGTCCCTAATTCCTGAAGATCCCTGAAGTAACAGGTTCAGCGAGGAAGGGCACTGGGTCCAGGTGGGATTGGGTTAGACCCACCACATGAGTGAGCGCCATTTGCACAGGTCTGTTCTTGCTTCCTTCTTCTTTCTCCCTTCCCCTTTTATTCTCCCCATCCCCTTAGAGACCAGGTCTAGCCCAGGCTGACTTCTTCCTTTTGATCCATCTACCTCAGCCTTCAGGGGTGCATTACTATATATAGCTCTTGTCCTTTCATTTATAAAGCCAAAGACAGCCCTGGAGATTGTGGGCCAGGGGAAGAAGCCTGTGGCAAGTTCTAAGTGCACAGCATTTTAATGACTATTGCCTGGAAAAGTGCTGTGTCCTTGGAACCTAATGGTAGTACTTTTGGCGAAATCAACAAAAATAGATCCTTAATGGTTTCTTAGCTGGGTCTTGGATACAGTATTACTGAAAGGAATGCCATTCTCCAGAAGTAAATGTCTAGGCCCTCTCTATCAGTGAACCCAAGTTCAAGAGGTGACCAATTGCTTTGCATTCATACTAAATTGGGAACTAAGTATTTCTTTTCAACCTGGTCATCTTTTGGATCCTTGGAGTGGCTCTGACCTTGATGAGAAGTGCTTCTCTGGATGTAGTTGATATGGGCACTGTCAGATCTGTGGCCTCAGCAGCTTGGCATGCTGCCAAATGGTCGGTGTTGTTAAATATCCCACTTGGTTGGACTCTGTGTTTCTAGTTCTGGGATCTCCTCCTTCTCAAGGTGAAAGCTGCTCACTTCCCACAAAGGTGAAGTTAGGACATGTACAGCAAGTTCTGCCCCAGAAGTATGGAATGTAAGCCCAAGCCACAGATATGAGGGTCAGAACAAGGGAGTTAGAGAGCCTGCATACGGTGCACACTGGTTTCTTTAGCATGAATAGGGATTACTCCAAAGCTTTCTAGCTTCTGGCATTCTGTTACCTTCAGTTTATCAGAGTGGATGTCTATAAGGATGGGTAAATTACTCCAACTCAGCCCCAAGAGGTTTCTTCCCTGTGTTTCTAGCAAACTATTGATTAACTGTCCCACTTTCAAATCACTGAGAACAAATACCTTTGTCTACAACAGAAGTAGGCAGACTATGTCCAGTTCCATCCAGTCTGCTTCCAATTTTTATGAATAAAGTTTTATTGGAACAGAGTGTGCTCGTTTATTTAGACATGACTATGGCTGCAGCTACACCCTGAGGGCAGACATGAGTGGCATACTACTTTACTACAAAATAGAAAGTGAATATCACTTAGTTTTTTTCTCATCATTTTTAAAATTTATTTTGCATACCAACCACAGTTTTCTCCCACTCCCTTTTCTGGCTTCCCCTGCACCTCCCCCATCCACTCCTCCTCCATCTCCACTTAGATGGGGTAAGGGAATCAACAAAGCTTGGCATATCAAGCTGAGATAGGATCAAATTCCTCCCCGCTGTATCAAGGCTGAACAAAGCACTCCACCACAGGGAATAGGCTCCAAAGAGCCTATTGGGAACAGGTCCTGGTTCCACTGCTAGGGGCCCCACAAAAGACCAAGCTACAAAATTGTCACCCAGAGGCAGAGTGTCTAGGTCAGTCCATTTCCGACTCTCTAACTGTCCATTCAGAGTCCATGAGCTCCCACAGCTGTCTCTGTGGGTTTCCCTATCATGATCTTGATACCCCTTGCTCATAAAACCTTCCACCCTCTCTTCAACTGGACTTAGTGTTTGACTGTGGGTCTCTGCATCAGGTACTGGATGAAGGTTCTATGATGACAACTAGGGTAGTCACCAATCCAATTACAGCAGATGGCCAGTTCAGACATCCTCTCCACTATTGCTAAGAGTCTTAGGGTCATCCTTGTGGGTTCTCAGGAGCCTCCCTGGCACCGGGTTTCTCCATAACCCCACAATGATCCTCTCTATCAAAATATCTCCCCCATCACTTTCTGACTCTATTCAGCCCACACCTCGACCATCCTGGTCCCTCATGTTCCCATCCCCCATCCCCTCCCATCTATGTCCTCCCATTTACCCAGGACATCCCACCTACTTCCTCTTCCCTGGGAGATCCATGGTCCCTCTTAGGGTCCACCTTGTTACCTAGCTTCTTTGGGGTTGAGAGTTGTAGCATGATTATCCTTTGCTTTACATCTAATATCCACAAACATAAAATGCTTCACGAATTTGCGTGTCATCCTTATGCAGGAGCCATGCTAATTTTCTCTATATCATGCCAATTTTAGTATACATGTGAAGCGAGCACACCGCTTAGTCTTTACAGCAGAGTTTGCTGTTTGTGTATGTGGTAATACAGGAGCTCTGAACGCACCAGGGTCTTTCTACTAGGTGTTGAGACATGATGATGAACCAGACCTCAGCTACAGCAGAAAAGATCACATATGAAATAAGTGACCCTGCTTTACTGAAAATAAAAATGATGCTACCAATAAAGGAATAGATATTAATTATGAAAACAGTGATACATTAAAAAATACCAATCATGATTGCTCTGGCCTTTTTATTTTTAATCACACCTGTATGGAATGTGCAGCAGTTCTTGTGAGTTTTTCTAGGCTAGATTGCGTTTTTCCTTAGAGCAGACATTGAAAAGAAAAGCTATCTGAGCATGCTGTTCAAGCCTCCATCTCTCACAGACAGGGGCTGGCTAACATCTGGGATGGCCTGGTAGCTCTTTCCCTACTAGCTGTTCTCCATATTTTATGGTCTGGTCTTGCCTGGTTGCAGCCCATGTCTTGAAGTTTTAGGCCTTCTTTCTTAGTAGGTATGTGCCATCTTTATCCCTGACTCTCACCCATCTTTCTGATTTAGCTCTTCAACTACTGTCTTTGCAAGGTTCTGTTCAAGTGTCTGATTCATCTGAGTCCCTTCCTAAGAAGAAACATTTGGATTCTCTTTTGTGCGGCAACAGTTTACATATAAGTTATATCATCGCTAATTGTATTCTACCTCTGCAAAGGTCAATCTCCGTTGTCAGTTGGGTTGGATTTGATGTCTGATCTGGTGACAGACTCCCTCAGGGAGCCTACTGTTGTCTGACCAAGTTAACTTCCTTCAGGTCAGTCCCAGTTTCAGGGAAGGAAGTTCTCACAGAAGCGTGTTCTCTCTGTCACCTCCCCAGTTCCCACTGAGGAGAGGGAAATAAGCAGGGCACAGACACTTCAGTTTGCGGAAGAAGAAGCATCTGGCCACGCCTCCCTCCTCCACAGAGGAAAGGAGCAGGGTGGACATGCACTGGTGGGTCTTGTGCTCATATAGAAATTAGGCTTCTAGAAACGTCAGTGAAAGCTTTTGAAAGATCCCTGCATTGATTGTCACCTTCAGGGCTGTCCTTTCTCTGAGGGAGCTGGTTGATTTCAGGCTGGAAATACTCTGAAAGAGTCCATCCAGCTGTGATCTCACAAGCTGAAGAGTGAACTGTGCAGAGGTGGCAGACGGTTTCCCAGGGCATTGTTTCATGAAGATCTCCCTTAAGAGAGGTTCGTGAGAGGTTCGTCAACAGACTAGGAGAGCTCTTGCCCCACACAGCTTATCCAACCTCTAAAGGCTTGGGTTCCAATGAGTATCCAATTAACTGCCGATAAAGGCGCTAGACAGAGAAAGGACAAACTTGCCTGCTTCTACCTGATAATGGTCCTTGTGTGCTTAGATCCTGAGACTTAGAAGGGTAAGTTCAAATGAAATACAAGGACAGAGAGACGGGACGTTAATTAGGAAGAGACAAGCGTGGCCACATTCACCCGGTCATCTTCCCATCTACGCTGTTAGTCTGCAAAATTCTAGGAAGCTGACTCTTTCTGTTTGGATTCCCAATGAGGAATGCTATCTGCTGTATACATTCTTTGGTTTTCCTTTCAAATTATAAAATATTTTTCAGCACTAAGGACCAAACATGATGCTTGATATGTGCTACCACTTAGCTATGTCCTCAGCCCTCTTACTCTGAGACAACGTCTTGCTACAAGTCTCACATTAGACTTGTACTCACTGTACTTCCCAGGAAGGCCTCTAGCTTGCAATCCTCCTGCCTCAGGCTCCCAAGAAGCCATATGAAATTCCTGATAGGATTTTTAGCTCTTTGCTCTGAGTTCAGGCAACCAGTGAACAAAGGGCTTCTGCCTGCCCCTCCTGATGATGCTAACCCTGGCGAAAAGCCTTTTCCTGGGAAGGAGATTTGTTCTAGATGTTACCGTGCTGATGGCTTCAAGGAAATGGCAAAGGGCTGTGCCCGTGTGAGACTTCTTAAATACACAGATTACAGAGTGATTACATTGTTATTTGGAAGTGAGTGAAGCTGGCTAGAACCAGAGTGCTGACAGAGAGTCAGATTACACAGTGATGATACTATAAGCCATGTAGTCCTCGGGCTCTGCCTGCCTGTGGCCCAGGTTCACTCTGCAGTTTACAAAGGTCTCTGAACTCACCTTGTCTTCATGTAATCCATGTTTTCACAGTAGTCTTCTAAAGTGACAGCCAGTATCACTTCTCCACAATCTGCAAAGTAATGTTTAGGGCAAGAGATGGGCTTGCTTTGTTTGTTTGGGTCCCTGTGGCTAGATTCATATAGCTTTGTGGATAGAAACTTGTATATTAATGTCTGTGGTTTGAAACTTGCATTCTTGGACTTTTGTTAAAAGCACTGAACAGTGAGTATGGCCAGGCAAGCTGGTCCTCCCAGTATTTAGTCTTGTGGAAAATCTAAGACACACAGCAGCTCCCAAGGGAGTCTCTTCAGGTTGGTGAAATGGGACAATACTGAACCACAGGCTGTCTTGGGTAAAGACTAGCCCAACCCAGAATGAATTGTTATCTCTCCCAAGGCTTGAGTGAGCCACTCTGTGAGCCACTGTGTGGGGTGAAAGAGGAGGAGTAGCGGGACTTTTAGGCCTGAGTGTCCCCCTGGCATGTTTGTTCTCAGAAGATACTTAACAACATCTGTCAGGAAGAAGGCACCATGTGAATTAGAAAACAGAGGCCTAGGGTCCTACTAAACATCTTACAGCACACAGGAAATCCCATGCTTGACCTTTCTCCTTCCATCTTGGCAGAGTCAGTTGTGGTATGACACACCAGGTAAGTGCTTTACCCCTGAACTGAAGCCTTAGCCCTAAAATATCTTTGCTGCGTAAATCTATTTTCAAACTTCTGAAGTTAGGGTCAGGAGCGCCAAGATGCTGTGTTAAAGTAGAGTGCTACTGGAAGGTGATGGAGCCTGTGAGACTTGGATCCTGGTAGAAGCGCCTCTATAGGAACCGTGGACACTCCTTTCCTGTTCCTTGCTTTTGATTTTCTGCTTTGAGTTGAGTATTTGGTCATGTGTGCTCCTACTGTGATTTGCTGTTTTCACTCAGACCCAAAAGCCATAGGCCCTCCAACCATGCATCAACACCTCTAAAAACACAGACCAAGACAGCTCTTTTCTCTTGTGAGTCCAATATCTCCATAGTAGTTATATTTGTCATTTTGGTAACAGAAGGCTGACTGACTTGACAGGCATAGTGGAGGTGGTCAGTTCAACGCTTTTTCTGAAATCTAGGGGGAAGCTCTACCATTAAACGTAGGGGATAGTCTACTATGTGCCTCCTTCTCTCCTCTTCAACCTGGCTGGTCAAGCGATGAGGAGAGATGATTGAAAGGGCATATTTATTTCCGTGTCAAAGAGCACTTGGAATCTACGTTTAAATTCAGTATGATCTGAATGTTGCAGGTGTTCTGATTTTTAATGTTTTCTTTCATGGCCATTTCTACAGGGCATGTTCTTTTCAAAAACCCAGCAACAGCACGGGAGCTGGAAAGGAGCCAATGTTAGGGCATCGTATATGTGTGCTGCAGTTCCCATGCTAAGACATAAAGACAGTTTGGGTAGAGTGGAGGGTGCTATCTGTTCTGAGACTGAATAAAGAGAAGATCGCTCTATGTGTTGGAAGTCTCTGTCATTCATCTACAAGCTCTAAGGAGGAACTTGGGTGAAAGGAGATGTAACATTTTGGTGGCTTTGGGAACTCTCTAATAGTGCTGGCATCTGGTACCTTGAGGTTCTCAGGTCTGGTACTCTTGATGTTTGATGTTCTATCAATGCTGATGGCTGTTGAGTGATTGATGGCTGTGAAAGTGAAAGCCATCAGGCTCTTCAGAGGGAAGCGGCCAAGAGGAATCATAGGATTTGCCCTGGATACTTCTGGTGGCTCTTCTCTGGGCTTCTAACTACCAGAGCTCAGTTCAGAGACCCTAAACAGGTGATGCATGTCTCCTCTCCTCCCTCCACCCCGAGCTAGTGTTGTCTCCAGTGGCTCCAGTGCCCTCTAGATTCCTCTTAAAAGAGTTCTGTCTGGTAATCAGCATTGTTGGGATCCTGGCCAAGTCAAGCCCCACACTCCAGTGGTCGATAGCGAACCTCCCTGGGCCTTAGAGGTTGCACGTTAAGATGGTGAATGAGCTACTACAGTCATGTCTTTCTTCTCTAGCCAGGCTTGGAACTTGGAGGCTACAGGTTAGAATGGTGAGCAAGCCACAGTCATGTCTGTCATCTCTAGCCAGGCCTCCACAGGGATGCTCTTTTTCTTGCTTTGGTTAAGAAATTGAAGGTTTCCTAAAGCTAGGACTTGTTTCTGGAAAATGACAAACAAGCTTAATGACACCTACATCTATTATTGTTGTTGTTATTATTATTAACCCAATCTTTATACTCCATTCTTAGTTAATATGCTTTTAAACTATGAACATAAATTGGCAACACTATGTACCAAATGTCTTGTGTAAGGTCTCAAGTATGGAAAGAAAGTGACATAGGAGATGAAATACCAATGACTCTGATACTTGTTTGTTCTAAAGATCAGAGTTAACAGAATGTTTTATGCAGTTCATTTTGCTGATGCTGCCCCATTGGCTATTGTATATGCATGTGTATATGTGTGTTTATGAATGTGTATACACACATATGCATGAACACACAATATATTCACACACATATATATCCATGTATATTCAAATCTGCATATGCGCACATATATGATTAGTGGCTGAAATCAATGATTGCTAAAACCGTATTCTCTTCCTGGGCATAGACTATTATATAACTTATTTTCAATATAAATGGAAAGATTCTTTGTCTGAGTTATATGTATCTGTCTGTAAGTCATATGTCATACATGAATTTTAAGACTGCCTATCCATTTTTGAACACAGTGAGTTTGACATCACATCTCCATGGAGGAGGCAGGGTACCTGCGTGGATAGACTCACAACTTTCTTTCCAGCTGTAAGAATAGTTAGGATGATAGTAATCTTGACTCAGACTCTTGGATTTTGTTTACAATGTGGAAATATTTTTGCAATCTTGTGGTTGGATTTTGGTTTCTGACCGTGAAGCAACTTTTACAGAGGATGCTTATGTAGCTGAATGCTGGGGCCAGACTGTGGAAAGACAGCAAGCAGGCCACTCTGTGCTGCTTCTCACCTGTAGTCACTGTTTCACTGAGTGGTACAGTCCGTGTGGCGTGTCAGTCACACCTGCCACCTCAGGTCCCCGTTATCATTTTTCTCCTTAGCACAGAATCAAATTTGCTAAGGGATCACTATACTCTTGCCTTTAGAATGTAAGCATCTGTTGGCAAGTTTACACTAAACACCTTGTGGAAGTTCTGTGGGAAGCAGTAAGATCTAATCTAAACAAGAAAGCAGAAAGGCCCATGTTGCTATTGATGGGGATGGCTGTCTGTGATGATGATCAGCTGTCTTTGCAGCTTTGTCTGTTTTCATTGGAAAAGAACCAGAAAATTCTGGAAGTTTCAGAAAGACTAGAAAATCAATTTCAGTATTTGGTCATTATTATATCATGGACATTTGTGAAGTACAATTTTTCTTGTTATTTAAGTATTTCAATTGGTAATGGTCATTCTTTCTTTCTTCTATTGATAAAATTGATGCCACTGATCATCAGCTATTCATGTTATCTTTTGTTATATTAATTAATTATACTTTCAATTCTCTGTGTGCTGTGTTATTTGTTCATGTGTATGTGCACGTATGGGTGGGAGGGTATTTGCATTTGTGTATACATGTGTACAGAAGTCAATGTTGAGTTTATTTATCAATTATACCTCACCTTATTTTATGAGGCAAAGTATCTCACTGAACCCAGGCCTCACTGTTAGGCCAGACTGACTCCCAGTATAACCCAGAGACTGTCTCTCAAATGCAGCATGTCTAAAGATACAGGAACACAGGCACTTTTCCTTCCCAGCTCTTTAATTTCCACGAAATTTTCGTACTTTCAAATGTAAAAGTTCTAGCGTCTTGAAGCAATCATTTACATTTTCCTCTCTTTTTTCAGAGATCATGTGTGATAGTGATTATTTCTTGTTGTTGCTATGAGATGCTCTGTTGTTCTTCAGTACGACTGCTCATGCTTAGAAAGGCCACCTGCTTA
>LOEQ01004049.1:12171-22545 GCA_001685075.1 Bramus lutescens
GAGAGAGAGAGAGAGAGAGAGAGAGCTAAATGTCTCAGCAGCTGGGAAAGCAACAACCTGTGAAAACATTTAACATTTACAATCTTACGGCCACTTGATGGCTGGAAAACTAACTTCTCATAAAATCGATTTAGCATTTTGGTCACTGGTGAAGACATTTAATGCATTCATGTTTATATATCTGTGTTTATACAGCAGCCCCATGGATTTCAGTGGGTTTTAATTGCTGTAAACTCAGCGAGGTCATTCGAAACCGGTCAGCTTATATAAAATTTTTGTACTACTGACAACAACAAGCTTTTTGACACATACGGATTATTTTCAGATATCTTGGAAGGTATACCTAGAGTCTGACTAATTACAGTGTCCTTATTAACTTTTGTATTTGCAGCTTGCCACTGATCAGCGGTGCTCTACTTTCCAAAGTCTTTCTTCCTTTCTTTTTAAAGTTTCCAGTTGGAATCATTCTCCAATTTTCCAGGAGTTAAAGACTAAGCCGCTCAGACCCTGATCTATCTGTAGGTTGGCAAACAAAGTTATCTGCGAGGGTAGTCCCACATTTTCCATTCCCCTCGTTATGCCTTAAATCAGTTCAGTTATGGAGAGTACGGATTTTTTTTTCACTTGGTTTGGTTTTGTTTTCTGATTATCTCCAGATAATGAACTTGACTATCAACTTATTCAAAGAAGATTTAGATGTCCACTCCCCACCCCCAAGAGCAAGGGATGAATTTTTAAAAATAATAGTAGTAAGCAAAATTTTTTTAAAGATTTACTTATAACTTTTAACGTTAAAAACAGTAGAACCAGATATACTGAAAATGTGTTAAATCTTAATATGTAGCTTACTGTTTTATAGATAGGCAACCTTGGGGTATGAAGGTTACATCTTGAGACTTAATATGTCTACTTGTAAAATATAGTCAACTGTTGCTTTATTTCTATTTCTTCTGAAAGATTTAAGGTTTGAATGATAGAACACATAGGAACAGGTTTATTGAATGGCAAAGTACAATTTATGTCTAGTGATATTTGAATACCACTGTAAAACTAAATAAAAAAAACCTGTCATTGCTGAGGTTCACAATGGGGGTGATGTAAGTGAAAAAAAATATCAAAATTTTGATCATTAAATTATGTATGTTCTAGACTCCCACTAAGTGGGCACTGGTGTGTGTTATTGGAATATGTATACATTCCAGCTTGTGTGTGTGTGTGCGTGCATGCATGTGTGTGTGCGTGTGTGTGTTTGTGTGTGTGTGTGTGTAGGCCAGCAATCAACAACACGTGCTTTCCTTAGTTTATTTTCCAAGACAGAGTCTTTCAATAAAGCAATTCAGGCAGCCTAGCTTAGCAGCAAGCCCCACAGATCTTCCTGTTCCTTCCACCTAAGCACAGGAGTCACAAGGGTATATCACCTTACCGCCTTACCAGGCTTTTTTTCTTACTATTTGCATAGGATCTGAAATAACTCCTATCTTTGCAATTTGAACATTTTAATGACTGAACTATCACCCAGCCCCAACTTGGCAATTGATTTTATCCACTTGAAAGACAAAATTTTGATTGAAAAGCATAAGAATAGAGCACACATGGAATGTAAAATGAAATTAGAAAATAAGTTAATTAATTACAAAAAGAATAGAGGTGCCCACTATGAACAGAGATGGCTTCCTTCTCTAACCTAACCCCAATAGGTCTATTCCTAGTAACACTTTTTCACAATCCATTTTATCTTACTTGAGGTTTGTGTTTTCTTTGTTTTTAGAAAAGGTAGTTACACTAGAGCCTTCTCAAAACAACAAATAAAATATTTTTTAAAAAAGAAAATGGCAGGTTTATAGAAAAGAAACCAAGATGGATTAACCTTCAGATGAGAGCTATATCAAGAGAGTTAGTATTATAGTCATGGGTGGCCATAATGGGGTCTTAGAGGGAGGGACAGACCCTTAAGTTTAAAAAAAAAAGAGAAGTTTCTTACTTTTATGTTTTCCTGTATGGGAAGCAGTGGTGGCTATCATCACCTCTAGCCTAAGTGCAAAAAAAGCACAGGGAATTAGAGTTGTAAGTCAAGGTCACCTTATTCATGGTTCATGAGGGAGGAGGTTCTGCAGCTAGAAGTGGGGGGAGGGAAAACCCTGCAAGATCATAGCTCATCTGCTTGTCAATTGTCTGTTCAGGGAGAGAGACCGAGGTGGCTGTGTGTCCTGATTTTTAAGACAGAGAGCACACAGAATGAGAGGATGTAGAGGTTCTCCAACCCAACAATTATTGAAGTGTCCTGTTCTTAGCAAAATGTGTTTCCTAGAAGACAAATAGAAAACCTTTGGCAGTCAAATAAAAACAGAGTGGCAATCTCAACCCTAAGAGTTCCCTGTTTCTAGGCCACTAACACATCCAGATTTAAGGCAAATATCAATAACTAATCCATGTTTAAAACATGATGGACTGTATCCAGACCATCCCAACCTATTCCTCTGTTTATAGACTTTATAATTGAATTCAGTTCGAGTAGTATTCCTAAGAGAATATTGAAAAGGATATAAAAGGCATTAAGTATTAATTACTTGGGACATCTTTCTCCACAAATGCTTTACTCTCTTCTAAAGAACTGAAAAAACAATCAAGATCTGGGGAAAGATGTTTCTGAATTTGGTCAGTTCATAAATAACCTTGTTTGGAGTTCAAGAAAAGAAGAGCATCTGAAACTTTGTACCTAAGAGGGTCAACTACCAAGATGCCTTAGTGGTGAGATATGGATATTCCAATTTCATAGAAGGCTAACCATAGAAGATTGAAAAAGACACTGTTTTTGAAAGGTTTAAAATTTAGGATTTAAGCTAATGATACAAAATATCTCAACCTACTCTCCAAGTTCCAGGTCAGCAGGCTGGGTTTCCACAGGACCCAAACCGCGGGCCTTCCCTCCTCCCCTAGAGATACCCAAATAGTGCAGGTTAAACCACAGACCCCAGGGCTGTGCAGTCATCCTTCCTGTGTGTAAATTGTGGGGTCTTTGATAATAAGGAGACTCTCAAAGTTTGAAAATGTAAACAAGAAAAATCGAGACCTGCTATGGCAAACTCTAACTTTTCTACACCTGGTGCTAGGGAGGCTTAGATTTCTGTGTTATATGTTCAACTGGAGGGAATCCAGATGCTCAGAGACTCAAATCCAGTCAGGAGGGGACTGGTCAACAGAAGAACTCTACTGGAGCTTCCCTGTACACATTAGGACTTTAGAAAATAAGATGCTTGTGTTACTGAGGGTTACTAATGCAGACATTGTTACAGTGTGTTCTTGGGAGAAATGACTTTTTAAAATAGATAGATGTGGAAAATAGCCATACCGTCTTACACGGAACATAGCTCTATGGCTATCAATAGAAGAATGTTATCATTAGGAGTGAGATATGTGATCAAAACTTGGTAATGGATAATATTTGGTTCCACATCTTTAACTCATAGCATTCAATAAAGCCTAAGTGGGAAATGAAGTTTATTTAGCAAATCAGGGGCATTTATCTACTTCGTGGGCTAGTCTTAATTTATAAACATTATTTTCATTCCTGGCCAAGAATTCAAAAGTAAGAGATGTAATGTAAAGATGAAAGAAGGTATAAGAACATGAGGGGATAAGAAACACGAAGAGACGTCACTGAAGACACAGTTGGATCTGGGAGGGGAAATGAAACTAAAATGAGAAAAGAGGAGAAACTTCTGGACAGAGATACTCTCTTGGCAAGATGAATGGAAAAATAAAACTGCAAAATGAAAGGCTGCCCAAAGAACCGTCCTAATCTCCTGCCAACACTGGCTAATTTGTATTTCTGGAACTCGCAGGAAGGATGTCAGCTGAGGCTCATGTTAGAGGCACCTTGCGGCAAATGTTCCCCTACACATGTGCAGTCGGGAGTCAGGGAGAAGAATTTAGGATGCGGAGAGTGAAGAATGACTTCGGGAACTCTAAACATCCTGCTCCCGGGCTTGAACTTACAATATATGTGCTTTCTTTCTACTGCACATGAAAAATAAAGAAAACGGGGTCTGGGATGTCAATTAATAAGTGAATTTGGCTCCAATAGAAACAAAATAGCACCCATGCGCTTTAACTGCTTCTCTGGTGAGGTCTAAAGGACTAAGACGGACTCCAGGAAACATATTCCAGTGGAGAATTCTAAGAACTGAAGAGGTGAAGAAGCTACAGATTAATATTATCCAGATCACGATTGAATTTGTTCAGTTACCATGAAATCTAATCAGTGTATGTGGTTCTTTTCCATATTGCTTTTCACGCTATCAAGATGTATGCTGCATTTTATTTCCCTAGAAGGTAGTTCATCTCTTAATCCTTTCCTCCTCTTCATATTTTGTGTACAAATGTGTGTGTGTGTGTGTGTGTGTGCATGAGTGTTTGCAGATTCACTCACATGTGCATGCTAGAGGCACATTGACTTCTATAGCTTTCCATATTAATTTGGGGATTTCATATTGAACCCAGAGCCTGATGGTTTGGCTACAGCCAAGGTCCCCAATGGACCCTTCTGTCTCTGTCCCTCCTCCAACACTGGGCTTGGAGGTATCGGATACCACGGCCAGCTTTTCACATGAGTGTTGGGAATCCAAACTCAGGTCTTCAGGCTTGTTCAACAACCACTTTAACCACTGATACCTCTTGGTAGCTCCTCTACATTTGCTTGCTTAGAATCAGTTTTTCCTCTCCATCACCCTTACAGCCTTCTTATAATCTTATTTGAAGGTACAGAAGAGTTGCGATAGATGCATCCCTGCAACCATTAGAGGTGATGTAGGACAAACCAGGAAGTCTGTATGCCCTCTTCCAATCACTCACAAATTGTCCTGGGATAAGCAACTTACATTATACTTTCCTGTACTTTAATTTTATATAACCATAACCATCCAGTGTAACCTGTCTTATGCATGTCTTCCTTTTTGTGGACATCAGCAACACAACAGAATTTGCATATATACAGCCATTTTCTAATGCTCACATACACCACAGCTTTATTAAAGCACTCTTTTACTGGAAATGTTTACATGTGTCTTTGGGTGAACACATTTTGGGTATGTAATTTAAACAGAATTTTTGTTATGAAATAATGTTTTGGCATAGTTAGTGCATCATACTTTTAATATCCGTCTGTTAAAATTCTTACATTGTTTTATTATTTTGTTTGAGACAGAGTATGGTCTAACATAGGCTCACTATGTAGGCAAGGCTAGCCTTGAACTTCTGACTGAAGTCCTGGCTCTGCCTCTCTCCCAAGTGCTGGGATTGCAGGTGTGCACCAACATGCCTAGATCCTAGAAATATTTTTACCAAGATGATACAAGTTAACATGTTTAAGTTAATACTTGTAATATAAATAATAAACCATGATACAAATACAACACCTGTACTAGTTCATACTATTTATACCTCCACCCATTGGAGTTTTCACCTCTTATTGGTTTACTTTGAATGGCTAGGGTTTTTATTGCATGCTTGTGTATTTTGGCCGTGTTGCATTTGTCTTGACAGGTGTGTGTGTGTGTGTGTGTGTGTGTGTGTGTATGTGTGTGTGTAGATACTGGTAGAAAACCTGAGGGAAATGGTTCTCTCCTTCTACCCTGTGGATCCTAGGGATCTAACTCAGATAAGCAGGTTTGGTTGCAGATGTCATTGAGCCATCCATCTTACGAATCCTAAATTCATTTTTGTTTATTTCGAGACAGTATATCATAACGTACTCATGGCTGGCATGGAATTCACTATGTAGACCAGGCAGCCTGGCCTCAAACTCGCAGATAGAAATGTGTCTGCCTCTTCCTTCTGAATGCTAGGATTAAATGTATACACCAGTAAGCCTGCCCTACATTCTTAATGCACTTCTTTTTACCTGCACACTTCTCCTTTAAAGAATAAGTAATTGAGAGTGGTATCTGACTTAAGAAATATTTGCATATATGAAGGACATGAAAATATTCTATTCTGCTTATTTTTTTCTAGAAGTTTAATTTTATTTTACATTTTGATTTACATTCCATTAGGAATGGGCTTGCAGGGTGCTGTGAGGGGTTGAAGGAGAAAATAGTAAACAAAAAAATTAGAAGGGATGAATAATTTTGGAGGAAGTTAAATTCACTGTCTATCATATTATTGCCCAGTTTCCCAGAGAACAGCTCTCAAACCTCTTAGGAACAGAGAGGTTATAATGAACTATAAGAGTACCCAAAAATTGAGGGTGATTTCAGAGAATGGAAGGATAATTTGGGCACTTCTATGCCATACCCTATAGACAGAGACGGTCACAAGAAAGTAAGAGTTCTTTTCACAGACTTCATGGCAAATATCAAAATTAGTGCGCAATGTCTCAAGACAAGTAACATGTACCTGCATACAGAGGGTGCCAAGTAGGAGAAAAAAATCTTAGCCATGTTCCCTGATGCACTAATAAAATACCTTGACAAAAAGAACGTAAGAGAGTTTATTCAGCTCACAATTCCAGGTTATAGTCAATTATGTCAGAGCATGGAGCAGGGTCTGGAGGAAACAGGTCCTGCTACACCCATAGTAAGCAACAGAAAGGACCCAATTCTCTTCCTCTACTTTTACAAAATCCAGAATCTTCTACCTAGGGAATGGTGCCACCCAGAGTGGGAAAAGTCTTCACATTTCATTAATATGGTCAAAATTATGCCCACCCCAGACATGTTCAGAGGCATAGCTCTCAAGTGATTCTAGATTGTTTTTCAAGTTGACAGCTAAGACTGAGGATCAAATATGACCTAATCCTCAAGGCCCAATGGACAACAAAAAAGATGAGTTTTGTGGTGGTTTGAATAAAAATGACCTCCATAGGTTAATCATAGGAACTCTTTGGTAGGATTAGAAGATTAGGATCTGTGGCCTTGCTGGAGGAAGCATATCACTGGAGGTGGGGTTTGAGGTTTCAAAAGCCTATGCCAGGCCTAGAGTCTCTCTTTCTCTGCCGATGTATCAGGATGTAGAACTCTCAGCTATCTTTTCAGCACCACGTTCACCTTCACTTTGCCATGCGCCTGCTATGATGATAATGGACTAACATTTGAAACTGTAAGCAAGCCCCCAATTAAATGTTTTCTTTTATAAGAATTGCCTTGGACATGTGATACATAGAACAGTGACTAAGATAAGCTTCTTATTTAAAAACTTCTTTATTGATTTTATTGAGCTCTACATCTTTCTCTGCTTCCCTCCCTTCCTCTCCCCTCCCCATCAACCCTCCCCATGGTCCCCATGTCCCAATCTACTCAGGAGATCTTGTCTTTTTCTACTTCCCATGTAGATTAGATCCATGTATGTCTCTCTTAGGGTCCTCATTGTTGTCTAGGTTTTCTGGAATTGTGAATTGTAGGCTGGTTTTTGTTTATTTGCTTGTTTGCTTACTTTTTGCTTTATGTCCAAAAGCCACTTATGGGTGAATACATACGATATTTGTCTTTCTGGGTCTGGGTTTCCTCATTTAATATGGTGTTTTCTAGATCCATGACTTTGCCTGCTAATTTCAAGATGTCATTATTTTTTCTGCTTTGTAGTACTCCATTATGTAAATGTACCACATTTTCCTTATCTATTCTTTGATTGAATTCAAAACATCAATAACAGATAAATCCAGCACAGGACATCAGCAATGAAGGAAGCTGGGCCACACTGACAATGTCAGTAAAGGGCTTTTCTCTTCTTACCTTGGGAAATGTTCACACTTGCCCTGTGCATTGGAAAAGAGAATGCAGGGCTTTGGAAATTCTAATCATCTTGATATTATTTGTTATGGTGATTATATAATGATTGGAATTCTGTAGCAAAGTTCATTTATTGTAAAGTTTGCTTCTTAACATATGCTTAGTAAAATTCATAGTTGTTGATATACAGCTCAGCTTTTATATAGGACTTGATTGTTGACTATAGATTTTTATACATGCCCTATATCAGTTGAAGGAAGTTCTTTATTAGACCAAGCTTACTGAGAGGTTTTTCTTCATCCTAATCAAAAACAAATGTTGAGTTTTATCAAGCACATTTCTTTTTCCATTTAGTCTCAGAGTTTACAATATATGTCTACCTTCGAGTAATATAATACACTTACACAAAGTTTATTTACCTTACAGTTAAGTATTCCTAATTCATCTCTCCCATCTGTTATTTTATCATTTTGCTAAAGCCTAAAATACATTACTGCTCATTTTTCTTCAGCCTTTTATAGTAATTTAATGTAACAACTACTGAATTGTATGCCTAGCCTCATTACTTTTGCTCATTTCATTTCTTTGCACAGTGTAGTGTTCCTGGCATCCCATCACTTCTGTTCACGGAAGACAATTTAGCATTGTGTACTGTACCGGTCTACTGGTAATTAGCTCCTCCCATGGTCTGGGGATCTTTATTTTCACTTGTACTAGGAAAGATATTTCTGAGCAAGGAATTCAGGGTTGGTGTTGAGATGTTTCAGAAGATGAAAGTGTTTGCTCAGCATTCCTGTAAATGCCAGACATAGTGGTGTATGCCATTCTAGTCGAAGGAGTGAACTTCCACTTCAGTGAGACACGCTCTCTCAAGGCACTGAAGCAAAGAGGTATAGAAAATGGCGTCTGCTGTACTGCTCTGACCTGTGCATATACATGTGCATGCATGGACAATAGTGTGCATGTACGTGTGCATGTGTGCGCACGTGTGCTTGCGTGTGTGTGTATGTGTGTGTGTGCGCGCGCGCATGCATGCACACACACACAAGGAGAACTTGAGGTTGACAACTTTATTTATTGCTTGCCAATGCTTTAAGGATGAAACATCTTTGTTTTCATACTTCTGTGATTGATGATGAAATACTACTTTCTCATGTTTCTGTAATGTTTATAATATCACATTTTTATTGGAATGACTTCTAACTGTGTTTTTCTGTTCTTTCTTCTCTCTGTGTCTCTTCATTTCTCTCTCTATCTCTTTGTATGTGGGGGGGGTGGTATCTTTCCCTCTGAAAATGTATTCTTCCTCATGTTCTCCAAGCTTCTTAGATACACGTTTTGGCTATTTGGATACTTATTACCCAATATTTCTTCCTACATTTCTTTTCCTAATTGTTCTTCTTTCAAGAACTCTATTATGTATATGTTTTGTTCATTTGTCCTTTGAAGATTTATTTATCTTTATTCTATGTGCATGAATGTTTCACCTGCACATATTACTGGGCCTGAGGAAGTTCTAAGGGAGTGACAGATTCCCTGTACCTGGAGTTTACAGACATTTTTGAGCCACCATGTAGGTACAAGAAATTTGACTAGGATCCTGTGGAAGATTAGCAAGTGCTCTTATATTCTGACCTCTCTCTCTAGCCCCAGTTTAACTTTTACCATCTGACCTTGTCACTCTGCTGTGGGAACGTCTTCAGCCAATAGCCTTTAAGATACCAGCCCACTTGGGCATGGTCTCTTGGTCTATAAATGCATACATCAAGCTGGTGCACTCCGTTGTGTGCTCTCTCTCTCTCTCTCTCAGCTGCTGGATTCAGTTCCTGTTCCCCACTCATACAGAGGATGGTTGATCTGTGAGTCTACCCCTAAATAAGGAACCCTTTATTATACCCAACTCTGAGCTAGAGTGGGATTACTTTATCACATTCATCTATATCACACTGATCTTCTATACTCAATTCTGTGCTTTAAGTCACTGGTGCACTCTGTGTTTTCATTCACTGATACTTTCATCTACTCTTTCCTAATTTGCCTTTTTTCCCCTTTGGGTAGTCATTATAGAAGTTTCTAATGATCTATAATAGGCCGGTTAACTCCTTCCTTTGACCATGAGGAGGCCCCATGAGAGCCGTTCCATTCCAGAGGTCCTTCAATTGCACATTCCTCCCATGACCTCGGGATATGAACTTGTTTGGAAACAGCATTGTTCCAAGTACTGTTGGTTACAATGAGGTAAACTGGGATTTTAATCCAGTGTAATTGATGTACTTATAAGAAGAGTTAAACAGACAGACACACAGACGGGAACACTCAAAGCAAAAACTTTGATGTCTCAGAGGCAATTGCCAAGTGACAACAGGGGCAAAGTCTGGAGATAAACTTGGACACAACCTAAATGCCCCTTGACAAAAGAATGGATAAGGAAAATGTGGTACATTTAAACAATGGAGTACTACACAGCAGAAAAAATATCTTGAATTTTGAAGTCAAATGTGTGGAGCTAGAAAACATCATTTTGAGTGAGGTAACTCAGACACAGGAAGTCAATTATCACATACAGTCACTCATAGGTGGTTTTTAAACATAAATAAAAGAAAACCAGCCCACAAATCACAATCCCAGAGAACCTAGACAACAATAAGGA
>LOEQ01004049.1:22653-42145 GCA_001685075.1 Bramus lutescens
AGGCAGGGAGGGGAGCAGAGAAAAATGTAGAGCTCAATAAAAATCAATAAATAAACTTGCAAAGTCCAAAGAGCAGAAAAGATTGTGGGCAAGCATACCAGCCTCTATGTGGACACTATGCATAGACGCTGAAGTGATGACCCTCTAGGTGAAAGAACACAGTGTAATGTTACCCGTCAGAAGCTGAGAAAGAGCCATGGAACAGATTCTTCTGCTGAGTTCTCAAGAAAGAACCCACTCTGCTATTGCTGGAATGTTGAACTATTTGCCTCCACAACTCTAAACAACTAAATTCCTCTATTTCAACTAAGGAAGTCTGACATATTTTGTTACAATGTCACTAAAAAATTAAAATATAGTAACAATATGAAAGGAGCTGTCCTAAACTGAGAGAGGGGCTGAATACTGAATGGTGCTTTCTTTTAAAAAACGCCTAAGGAAAAGGCCACCTTAGCTCTGGTAGAAGGAAACAAGGCTATGTCTTGACCTAGCAGGACTTGGCAGCATTGATCACACATTGTTGGCATGAAAAACACAAGAGTAGGAAGGGTGGGAGAAATAGAGTCTTGGGCAGATGTTCCAGGCAGCTACTGTGGCCAGTAAATGAGCCACAGAACTAATTTCCAAGTAAGGTGGGTCTGAGAGGGGTGGGGATCAACCCCTTCAAGTTATGAAGAGGGAACTCAAGCTTGAATAGAGACCTCTGAATGTTAGAGATGCCAAGACCACAGGACATTTGATAAGTAAAGCTTCAGCTCATAGGAAGAGGGGGAGAGGTTCTGCATGCACATGATCTAGCTACATGGGGCTACTGAGGGCTGGTGCAGCCTTGACAATGCTACCAAGAGTCCTGGATGCTAAGCATGAAGGTGCTGGGTTCTGCAATTGGCAGCTTTTGATGTTTTTCTTCTTTTCTAATCTTTACTTGATATTCTTCCATTTTGGAATGGAAATGTTTGTTTTGTACCATTTTATGTAATAGTGGAAGTACGTAATATTTTTATGAGCCTCACAGTTTGTCTTGTGTCTCAGGAATTCACTTTACATATGTGAGTCATGTTGGGACTGTTATAGACCATGGGGACTTTAAGAGGAGGGGAATAAAGACATTATGAGCTGGAAAAATGAGACTTTAGAGGATGCTGTGATTCCATGTGACGGTTAATGTCAATTTGAGAAAGGTGAGAACACGGCGGCTCACCTTTATCATCAACTTGTGTGAATTTACAATCTCCATGTAAACTGGGCTCACTGATTATTCTAAGTTCTTCAAGGTTCTATAACATCTTGGTATTTGACAAATTTTGATGCTTCTGTCTCTTTTCAGATTAAATATTTCTTGAAAACAAGAAAAAAATCCATTTGAATGTTTATCATTGAAAATCCTATCATGGAAGAAGGCAACAATTCTTTAAATTTTTATTCTCCATAAAGGAAACGATTTCAGAAAGTCCATTAATATCTTTGGGGCGGCCAGTCTGCTCATCAGATTAGGATCTCCTCATCATGGTCTCTTAGACTCACAGGTTTTTTTTTTTTATTCACACTGCTGGATTTAGACCAGGTTAGCTTTTCCTATACTCTAGCTTAGGATCCCTTTTCTTCTCTATAGCTCTGGTGTCTAGAGCATTTTGAAGCTGTGATTTGTTGGTCTTGTTATGTTTGACGGTTTCGCCCAATGCTTCAGGTTTGAACATTCATCCCGGTGCTATGTACCCTTGTGAGTGACCGATCTTTTTTTTTTCCAAAATTTACTCTGGTGCTAGTTCCTCGAATCTTTGCTTAACCTCTTTTGTCTTTAATACACTAAGAACTCTGTAGTAATTTTTCCTCACTGGCCCTACTCTTCACTGCCCTGGTTTGGTTCTCTGATTCTCTGGGACAGCCTAAACTGTCTTACCAGGTTATGGTCTCGGCCATGATGCCTGTTCATGTCTTCTTCACAGCCAGTATGAATTACCAAATCTTCCATAGCTGCCGTCAATCAAACTTTTCCTAATTTAAAATTTGTGATAATTTCAAGATCCTATGCATTTCCTAACCTCCCACAGAACCATAAACTCACAGTATCTACAGAACCAGGCCTAGGTCAGCATGGGTGGTCAACATGAGATAGTCATTTCCACATCTGTATTTGTTCTGGGATGACAGACAGTTTCTTTGGCAATCTGCTTGCCTTCTACCTGTCCAAGTTTTGGAGGTGTAAAACTGTGGTCACTTTAACTGTCCAATTTATGTGGTTGGTAACTGGGCTTCCTGTGAAAGTAGTTTCTCTGGCTTACACTCTGAATGAGAGTCTTATTTCACCCACACTCGTGTGTCCTTCAGTTTCATGTATGCTGTAGGGAAATGATCAGATATCATAGAGGCTCACAGAGTCATGGAGGCAGAAGGCCAAATGGTAGTTGCAAGGGGACTTGGAGGTGCGGAGAATGAAGAGCTGTTGTTAGATGGGAATGTGGTTTCAGTCGCAGAACTCCTAGAGACCTGCCCAACAATACAATGTATACAGTTAGCAATATGGGATTTTGAACTTAACACTTCATTGAAGGGATCAATCTTGTGTTAAACACTGCTCTAAACTTACATACTAATGGCAAACAAAGATTTTTTTATAGATCACCAACAAACCCTGATTATAATATCAGTGTATGCATATGTCCACACTCAGAAGATTACAATGCACTTAAATGTATACAATTTTCTTTATATACCAGCTATTTCTCAATAAAGCTTTTAAATTACCAAAGAACCTATAATTTGTGAAGTAACGTTGTCCCTCCAGATTCTTAATAAATTAGTATAATTAAGCTTGTTAATAACTTAGTTAGTATAATAAAATTTTATATAGAATCAAATAAAAAACTTTCAGAGGACCTCAAGCCACCAAATTTGCTTCAAATTTGGGCATACTGACAACTAGGAATATGTTAATGTACATAAATATGCAGTTATATAAAATAAAGACCGCCATTCACTAATATGGGATCTGTACACCATTATTAAAATTTATGATTGTCTTTGGTAACTTGTAAGACCACACTAGTATTAAGCCATATTTTGTTACATGTGATAATTAATTAATTATAGGTTGAAATGTCTGTCAAATATGGCAAAGACGTTTTTTCCCTATAGGCCTAAAACATGATCCTATTAAAAACTCATGAGTATAAAAATGTAAATATTCCCTTCAGAGTTACAAAGATCCTTTGAAGAAAAATACATTAAACACATCTAAGAAAATGTGACAGACCAAGATCTTTGCTCTAAATAACATCAGATTAGTTCTTTGACTACTCAAAATCTTTATTCAAAATGTGACATAAGTTTGTGCAAAATTATAGAATAATGATAATCTAATTAATAAAACTCAGCTCTTGCATTACAACCGGGTGAGGTAGAAGATATAACCGTTTACCAAACAGCTCATTCAATGAAATGGCTAATATACATAATCCCATCTGCCACTTCAAAGTCTTCAAAATATACAGAGGCTTATACTATTTTTTATCACTTATTAACAAGAATATAGATTAAATGGGTTGACTAAAAATCCCTAATCATATCAAAGAAAATCAATCCATTTGATCTAGTCTGGATCCCATCCCATATCATTCCCTCCACAAACCTGTCACCAGGGCACTCCATCTCCAGGCAGTTTCATCTTCTGTTATTAGCAGTTCACAAAAGTAGCAAATGTGGTCTATCCATTATTCCTGGTTTCCCAAGGTCGTCCATGTATCCCCCCACCATGCCCTTTAAGGGTCTGCAAGATAAAGGGAAATAGAAAAGGCAGACGTCTATTAGAATCAGGTATCTGACTGATTTCAACCATGGAAACTTGCCTAACACTCCTTAAATTCTGTATATACATTCTGCATTCAGTGTGGATGCCACCATCAGATTAAGAACACTAGCTAGCCTGATCCCACTCAGTCGGTGACCTAGAATTGCCTTTGATCGGCAGTGAATGTGGTTTGTGGAACTGACTGGTTTTTGATGCCAAAAAAAAAAACAAATACAAGGATTTTTTGGAGCTGGACAAACACTGGGAGTGCTTACTAGCAACCACAGAGTTAGTGTACTTGATCGTCAATGCTTGACGTCAACACAAGGTTTTTAAATGTCCTTGTATTTGGCTTGATTTCATTTTAACATTTGAGACATTTATAGATATTGCAGTTAATAATATTGACACATATAAGGAAAGAGGGTGTTTACGAAGAGAAAAGTAAACATGCCACTAGTGTAAAGAATGGAACTTGTCAATCCTGGATCCTAACAGACACCTTAGGCATAAGGAGGAAGGGTGTGTCCTGTGGGGGGGTATGCTCATGTGTGTGTGTCTGGGTGCATGGCCCTTTTCGTGTTCTGAGGTCAGAGTTCCACACTGGGTGCCCTTCCCGTGACTCTTTGCCTTATTCTCTTAGGGCAGGGTCTCTCACTGAACCTGGGTCTAGTCTGCCAAGCTCCAGAAATCCTGAGGTCTCATTCTCTCTTCCCCAACACTCAGACTGAGACGGAATTTCCATAGGTGGCCCTGCTTGACTTTCACATGGGCGTTGGCGTCTGAACTAAAGTCCTCAATGCTTACACAACAAATGTTCTTGCCTACTGAGCCATCACTCCCCAGCACAAGAGATGTTTTTGAAAGATGGAAGCTTCAGTCTCACCCAAGAGGGATGTAAAGAGTAGCATTGTTGCTTTTAAACTTCTGGGATTGGTTACCACAGACAGTAAATGTTGACAAGGTGAATTAGCAACAGTTCAAGATAGTCTTTAAAACCCTAAAGGGTGGGAAACTCACAGACCAGACTGATTTTTATTTTCTTCACCAATAATGTAATATAAAGCACACATAGCAATCTATCATATTATAAGAACAAAGGGAAGGATTGAAATGAATGGTATGGAAAAGGACTTGATATTGTTCTACGAATCAACAATCAATTAAATTCTCTAAAAGTAGAGGATTTTGTTTATTAATGGATCCATAACACTACCCACTCTTTATTTCCTTTCTCTAACTGAATGAGAAATCAAAGAATCTACTCTCATTCGAACTGATTTGAAATCAATTTGCTCATTATTGAAGAACAATGGTGTCCATCTCTGATCGTAGCTGTGTGTTTTCTGAGTCAGAGGATAGACTTTTCAGCGTTCCTCAGTATCACCTGTAATGACTTTTCTGGAACCCTGAGCAGAACAGGCTTCTGTGTTCACAGAAACAAGGGAAGGTGATCATCATATCCAAATACAACCACAAAATGACCGCAAAGCGTGCATCAGGGAAGTACTAGGCACTTTTCACGCCTTATTTCATTTTCTTAATAATAAACCTAGGCTACAGGTGTGATGCTAACTTCACCAATAAAGGTCTCCCAATGAGCCAGTGGCATCAAAACCCATGTGTTCTTGATGCCAGACCTATTCTGTAGATAATGTAACATTATCAGAACTAAAGGAAAACACAAAGAGCATGCAAATACCCACTTAAGCAACATCCTATTCTCTAGGTTTGCTGATAACAATCTCGCCTAATCATTTTCACTCCATAAGGGTGGAAGTCCCATAGTTGGCAGAAAATATTCTCTTGAGGTGCTCACCCTTCTGTGAATTTCTAGGTTCCATCTGCTAGATTTTAGACAATATTTCTGGGTCTACACTTTTAGTATTCATTCTAAGAATCTCTAACATGCATCACCTACATTTTATTTTCATTGATAAATACATTTCTAAGTGATATAATATGCTTCTCATGGCTATTGGTCTAAATTTATTGCCCTAAAGGAGGTATCCTTGGGCTTAAATGTGTGTAAGGTCTGGTTTTTGAATAAAGCTTTATTAGAAACTAGCCATCCTGCTTAGCTTTTGCATAATCTATGTCTGCTTTATGACTGAAGAGTCAAGTATTATTTGCAATAGAGGCTGTATGGCCAACACAAGCAGAAGATATTTCCCATCTGGCCCTTCACAGAAGAAGTTTGCCAATCCCTGTCCTAAAATGACTCTCTTGATAAATTTTGGCCAAAAAAAATGTGTGGCCCACTGATTAATTTGGAAATTTCTCTATACCTAACATCATTTTATTTGCTAAGCTTCTTGGACTCAGTGAGTATGTGGAAAACATGTTTTATTCATGCAAGACATAGCATTCATTTTTAATCCCTCAGATATGCTTGTCAGATGAGTGTTCAAATAAGTTATATTATCTGCTTTAGTTACATTCTGGTTTGCCATATATGGAAAGACCAAAATTTTCTCTAGCATATGACCAAGGAAAGCAGGTGTTCTCTATCAAATCTGTATTACAAATGGAAACAATTCTAAATTATTAGTAAGCCTTTTTAATTTATTTACTTTTTTAAAAGTAAGCAGCCACACAGACTTTTCCCCCCACTGCCGTATACTATGAAAAAAATTAAAAAGAAAAATAAAAAAAATAAAAAAAAGGACTAGAGCCAAGTGACATTGGTGGAGGTAATGCCTTCCAATTGCTGACTATGGGGAAAGTTAACCCAACTCTTCCTTCCAAACCTATCATTATGTAAAGGAAATGGTCGCCACATGATGTCAAGCTCATTTGAACTGGAGGGATAAAAGGATACACCATCATCAAGCCAGAGCAAAGGAGATGAGTAAGGTCAAGGCAAGTGACCAGTTGATGTAGCTTGGCAGCTGAGAGAGAGCCAATGATAGAGGACAGATTCATGCACTCATGGAATCCCTTAAGGGCATGGGATGCTCAAGATGTCTTACACTGATGCACTTAGAAAAAAAATAACGTTGAGCTGAAAGTTCCAAAAAGAAAAGCCACGAGAAAGGTTTAAAGAAGAAAAACAAAAATATTAGCTTTACACATAGTCACAGCATACTGTGAATGATCTGTGTTTCCCCGCTAGGGAAAATAAAATCGCAAATTCCTCACTTCGTGCTCAGTTTCCTGGAAGCGCTGAAGGTTTGACCAGGTCTAGACTACATTTTATGTGCAGACATTTGCCAGGTCCTCTGGCATAAGTGGCCAGGTTCCAGCCACTGCTGTTGCTTTCTCCACACTGGCTCTGTGTACTGGAGATTTCTCCATCTGGTTCAACAGGAAGTATGTACTGTTTGTGGGATGCCATTGAGCTATTTTTAAGAGCTGAGCTCCATGCAGGTATTTATGACTCTGGTCACAATTTGGGGAAACAAAGTGTTTGCCAACACAAGTACAGTGAACAGTTTCAACAGCCAGCCATATGGCCTCGGGATGGAAAGGGTCCAGGAGAACAGCTGGAACAAGCCCCTTCCTGGACCCTGCAAAAGCCATCATTTCCTTTCACCGGACCACAACGCCAAAGCCCGACAAGTGGTAGCCATTTGCTGACAGGAGTGGGGTGTTGTACTCTTCTGTGGGTTAGAGGAATGGCAGAGGATCTTAAACTCCAGTTTTCACACCAAGAGACTCATGGAGACTCTACTTTTGCTGGAATTGTTTTACTGAACATTCTACAAAGTTTATTTTAGAGTTCTTTAAAAAATCATTAGAAATAATGGGCTATAGATATGTCTTGCCTCTATAGAACAGAAATAGATTAAATTTGCTATCCAAATCAAATTTTCCGTCAAGGTTAATCAGTTCACAGCAGATAGCACTTAGCTTTGGTCTCCATGTATTTAGCTGACGGCTCACTCTCAGTTGGCATTAACTATGTGATAGGCAATTTTACGTGCAAGTTTGACTGAGTCACAGAATGCCCAGACATGAATTATACAGAATTGGATTAATGTGATTCAGTAAAATGGACAACTTCAAAACATACTGGCCAAGGTCCTTGTTCTAACTCAAATGCTAGAGTTCGCTGCTGAACCAGGAAGAGCTTCCCGTATTAAAGGAAAGCAAGTTTTCATTCCGTTTCTGGTTTCAATTGACTGAATGAAGCCCACCCACCTCGGGGAGAGTGACTAAGTTTCCCCACTGCAATAATTTAAGTATTAAGTTCATCAGAAAACACTTTCACAGAAAATACCTGTAATAATGTTTGAACAAATAACCGGGCACCTTGTGGCTCAGGAGTATGCACATAAAATAACCTCTTACATAGTTATTGCCAACTGAGAATAAGAAGTTAGTTAAATATTCTGAGTCCAGAGCTCACTGTTATCCAGTGTTATCTGATTGACCCTGACAGATATTTTGTTTTGTATGGATACCAATCTATATTTATGAAAGATTATGGATGAAAAAGAAATGATGAAAAAAAATCTGAAAAAGGCCATATTTCTGCATTGTCTGATTTTTTAAAAAGTGAACTTGTATCCTCTGTACTGAAAAGGTTATCCCATTAAGCACTCTGTTCACACTCTTCTTATACCTTAAAACTCTTTGTCATACCATCTCTAGAGAAATTCATTTATACTTCCTCATTGACATTTGTACATCAAATACTCACTGACCTTGAAAGACCACATATAATGCTCCTATCTGAACACCACTTGCCTCTTCCTTCCTTCCTTCCTTCCTTCCTTCCTTCCTTCCTTCCTTCCTTCCTTCCTTCCTTCTACTCCTTACTTACTTACTTACTTCTACATGCACTTTTGATTTTTAAACTAATCTGTAAGTAGCTTGGGAACAAAACTAGAACCAAACTAAGCATGAGCCTCAACGATCTTTCCATTTGTGCTAACAACAAAAATGAAAGTGGGTGTGCGGATTACCAAAGAGCGGCAGACAGAAGGAAGCGTTGTTGAGAGGAGTTCTAGATAGAAAAGACTCTCCACCAGCAAGCTAGACTTGAGGGCAGTCTCTGGACCTACAGGAGACTCCTGGCTGAGCTGCAATAGAGAGGATCAGGAAAACTACTGTCAAGGGTGCGTTAGTTGTATGAGAAAGAACAGAGGATCTTTCTAAAACAGTTGAGTAGTGGAAAACAATGGAATCTGGAAAAGCCTCAAACACAAAAATGAATCATTCGACCTAACACCCCAGCTGCAGGTTTAAAAACAAACATTAAGAGTGAACTGAAGGACAGAGAGACCCCAGGGTCCTCTGCATCCTGCAGTACTTGGGTTTCTGAGTCTTGTCAGGAGTTAATGCAGCCCTGTGTAAGTAGAGCCCCTGCATGGAGGGTCATAATCAGAGTGGAGGTGTGGAATTGGGCTTTATATAGGTTATCTATTAAATTATTGTTAGATTAGTTTAACTGAGTTTAAGCCACATTGCCTCTAGCTCCTCCTTCTGTGAACTCTAAATGATCAACTTCTTGCCTTGACTAAAGACACTATGACAGCTTGTAGACTTTTGGGAAACAGATACATTTTCTTTTTACAAAGATGCTTTCCTTGCCACTGCTCATTTTTATAAAATATTCCAAGCAATAAAAATAATGACACATGCAAAGAAACACTAAATCCTCAAGTTTAGGTGGAGAAAGAAGCCAATAGAATGAGAATCCCATGTGTGAGACAGGTACCACAATTAACTGTACAGGGCTTAACATTATACTTAGGGATGTAACATCATTTCAGGAATAGAGAAGCAATAGTGAAAATAATGAAGATAGGGGTCTGTTGTCTGTTTCTAGTCTCTGATGAGAAGACAAAACAAAACACTGACCACTGACCAGAACTGATGTAGAGGAGGGAGGGGGAGGAGCGAAGGGTTTGCCTGACTCACAATTTACAGGAAAGTCAAGGCATGAACACAGAGCAGAAACCAGGAAGTAAGAACCTGATACCGAGACTATAAAGGAATGCTGCAGGCTGGGCAGCTCCCTCTGGCTTTCTCAGATACCTTTCCTGCTGTAACAAAGCCCACCTGCCAAGGAGTGGCACCACTCCCAGTGAGCTGGGCCTTTCAACATGAATCACTAATCAAGAAAATCATAAACCTGCCCAAGGTCGATCCGATAGAGGCAATTCTTCAACTGAGATTCCCTTTGTCCAGGTGATGAGCTTGTGTCAAGCTGGTGGGGGAGGGGGGGACTAACCAGCAGAGGATTGCATAGGAGAAAACAGTCTCAAAAACTTACCTAAATGGAACAGAAGGCAGGAGGATCAAACTTCACATCAGCAAAGTGCCATCAGACCAGTCAACAGCCATCATCATAAACAACACAATATCGCAGGGGCATCTCCACCCTCCAGTGTGATGGTAACTGGAAAAGCAGGCACTAGAGTGCGGAGGTGGGTAACTAGTCAACGAATTGTTTTTCCTTTTCTTAATTTTCCTTCAACTGCAACTTACTCTTACAAAGCTGAAATATCATCAATGTCCTGGGGAGCTTGTGGCATGGGAAAAGTAAATTAAGTAAGGTTATTAAATAATAGAAGGATTAAATTAGGTAAATAAAGAAAACATAAAGTCATGGCAACAGTAGCACAGTGGAAAGAGATACGTGGCAATATATTCCGTGTAGTGGAGGCAGCTTATGGGAGAAATTATATTTTTTCATGTGAGTCCATACACATGCCCATGTACAGGCGTGTGTGTGTGTGTGTGTGTGTGTGTGTGTGTGTTTGTTGTGTATGTGTGCCTGAGAATGTATGTACAGAATCCATCAAAATGTTCCAGGCGTCCTCCACCTAGTCATTTGAGATTGGGTCTCTACCTAAACTTGGGGGCCCCATTTTCTCATGAGACTGAAAGTTAGCAAGCCTCCAAATACTCCTACCTCTGTTCCCTTTGGAACTCCAGTTAAAGACATGTCCAGGATGCCTAACTTATTCTGTGAGTGCTGAGATCTGAAACCTGGTCCTCATGAGTGTGTCACAATTGTTCCCAACCACTAAGTCATTTCACCAGCCCCTATATATTACACTTTTGATACAGAGTGAGAAGAAAAGAGAGAGGGGAGATAGAGAAAAGGAAGAGAAACAAAGAAGGAATCAAAAGTTAGGAAAGGCAGGGAAGTCTTGAGACAATGAAATTGGATACCTAGAAAAATGACTCTTTAGAAGGTCTATAAATGATAGAGTCAATGAAATATACCTCATGAAGTCTCAGCTCCAACCCTTTTGATATCAGAGGTAAAAAAAAAAGAGAGAGAGAGAAAGGTTTTGATTATTTCTTTCTGAGTTGATCTTCTAGGGAGCACCAGCATCTTATTCCCAGAAAATGGATAAAATATATCCAGTTCTCCACATTTTTTCTACATAAATTGAATTGTGGTTTATTTGATTTACAAAGATTTAAAGGAAGGAAAACAGTTCAAACATACTGTAGCTAAAAATCTAGTTTATAAAGCATTGGAGGCAAATAGCCTGAAAATCACTCTGAATGTTCCTTTGATAGTGCAGTCCCTAGGAACATTTTTTAAAAATAAATAATTGTATACATACTTGATTAGTACAAAAGCTGATTGTCTTTTCAGGCACCCTTCTTGATGCGGCTGGAAACTGGGAGAAGTCTGAAAAGCAATTTGACATTTTATAGCTCAGATATTTCTTCCTTTGCTTTCTCATTCGAGAAAACAGAAACAGTTCATAACAGAGTGCAGCCGAAACAGTGGGACCTACTCGGGAATAAACATTATCAACTACAGGCAGCCTGGAAATCTCTGGATGATGCAACATTAGGTGTCTACACACTGGCTTCCTTTTCTATTTTATCCAGTTTCCTTGGGAAGCCATAGCAGAGTACAGGAAGAAATATGTGACAGTATTTCCAGACAGATCAGTGAGAAATATTCAGTACTGTATTTGAATAATTTTTTCCTAGTTGAACCTGGAAAATTACATTAGATTGGGTGATTTTTCTGTTTTGTTTTGGTACAAAATTACTCTTTCCAAACAGTGCAAGAGGAGATGAAAGAAAATGATATTCTATTAACGTATCCTCTAAATGACCATCGGAAGAAATGTCTAAAGTGTTTGTGGGGAAGTAGAAATTGCACCCTGCACCGCTGAGGATTTTGCTTGCCCAGAAGTTTAACTTACTTTTAATGCCCATTCAAACACCAAACAAGAACCCATGGAAAATGTTGAACTTTCACAAGGGGAAAGTAAATTTTAGTGATTGACTGGGCCAGGGGCTTATCCGGTTTTTGTTACTGTAACCAAAATACACTGTAGATGCCTCTATTTTCTGGTAGGAAGGCCTTTCTTTCTAGTACTTGAGCAGATTCAGCTGAGTACGAACCTCTTTCAAGGATTTCTCTGTTAAGTTTCATAGTTGCTTCATTTAGAGCAGAGGCCACTAACTATTCTCTAAGAACCTGAGTGCAGGTACTCATCTAAGGACCAATCAGAAGCGTCTCCTTCCATCTGCTTATGATATGGCAACTTAGATTTCTTAAGCAGAAAATAATGAAATTGACCATCATCGTTCAAAAAAATAACACCTAATGTGGTCAGGGAAGTGGCTCATTGCATGAGAGTGAACACTCTCCAAGTGCAAAGAGAGGCACTACACGAATATATATATATAGTCCCTGAATTGTTTTAATGTGTTTGTGTGTATGTGGGGGGGTTGATGTGTGTGTACATGGACATGTATATGTGTACGTATGCAAGTGTGATTGGCATCAAGAACCTCAGATGTTATCATTAGGTATAGCTTCAACCTCCTTTGAGTCAGAAGACCTCATTGGCCTCGACCTCAGTAAACACTTCTCAAATAATAATAATATTAATAATAAAAGAGAGGTACTATAATTCCCAGTGCTCATGGAAAAATCAGGCATGGCTACAGGCTGAGGGAGGTGGGTGTGAGTATTGTTGGACCGGGTTGTCTAGCTCCAGGATCAATGAGAGCCCTTATCTCCAAGAAATAAAGCAAAAGGTAGTAGAACAGGACATCCCATTTCTTTCTCCGGTCTCCATACATATGCAGGGCATGTGCATCCAGACCCACATGCATTACAGACACGCACACCTAATGAGTGAGGCCATATTCATTATTTGAAGTTGTCTGTTGAGTTGACTATCACATTGCGTTCTGAAACTACTCAGGTAGTGCTGAAATAAGTAACAATATAATAACTGAATGATGACCGGCTGTTAATTTCCTCTTCAATACCTGAAAGTAGACCCAATCCAAATGCATTTGCTCCTTGTCTCCCTCATGTCCCATTTTGTAGAGGATTAAATAGCTCTGAGGGAGGTTATGCTTTTTGTCCAAACCTGTTCATAAGAGCAAAATCTGTTTTCCCCTTCTTTCTGCTTCATTCCAAAGTCTATGCTTTAACTGAAATTCAAGGCAGAAATTCCAATCACCTTGATACAGTTTTGCTCTTTTTAGAGAGGAACAGCCTGTTTAGATTAGGACAAGCATCAAATGTCACAAGATAGAATTTCCATTTTATCCACGAAAAAAATCAAACGATTTTTAGGTTATGGAATTTCTTCCTTAATTGCATCTGACTGTTTGCTTCTTTTTTCTGTCGCCATTCTGTGTAAATATTCTCATTCCTTGTGGCAATGATAGCTTATTAATTCAGAGTCAGCTCATTGGGCATTTGTGACTGAGATCAGGTGGGTTTAAATTCACTTTATTACTTGTGAAGAAGGGGTTTTTGAAGAAAGTCAACACCATTAAAAAGATTTCCCAGAGTTTAATTTATCTGAAGAGATATGATTCTCAGGAACCTGACACTTTAAATTTACATTAAAATGGTTAGTTTTCAAATATCTCATTTAAAGTTATCAATAAGGAAGAGCCCAGAGAGACTCAGCAATTCTCAAACTTTCTTCAGACTGACCTAAAGATTAGCAAAATGACAATCAAGGCATTCGTCTTCAGTAATGTGCACTGACTTCTCATATTATTTCAACTGTTCAAGGCTTTTCAAATTTCCCCATGCAATGTGCTATTGACTTTTCAAGGTATATATGCAAAGATCTTTATATCCCATCATGGGTAGGAATTACACCTTTTCATGACTGATTTTGTTTGTTTTCCATTGTTTTAGCAAAGATTCTAATCTGAACTCTGCCTTTGATACAGTTGGAATTTAAGCAAGTTATTTTGTATCTGAACTTGTTTCCAGTAAAAATAGATAAAATATCCAATATACAGGTAGTAGTAAAAGAAAACCTGTAAAGCAAATCGAAACATCTAACAGTGGACAGGTGTGTAGTGTCAGCACAAAGAAAAAAGCCTCATTTATTGTTATCCTTTTTTTATTACCTCACTGCTTAATCTCAGCATTCCTGCAGAGTAAATTTAGCTTAAAAGTGATCCATGAAAAATAAATAAATTAATAGATAAATAAATATTTGGGCAGGGGAGATAGTTCAGTTGGTCAAGTGCACAGTATGTAAACATGAAGACTTTTGTTCAGATCTCTTGCCAGAGCCTTCGTAAAATATTGTGGGCTCAGTGTTTTACACTTGTAAACTGAGGAGCTGAGGAGCTGGAGACAAGAGGACTCCTGGGTCAGGCAGAGTTGCTAATCAATTAGTCTGACCTTTGCTCAAACAAAAACCATGGAGAATCATCAAAGACGACACCTAGCATCTGTCTCTGACTTCTACACCCTCTCTCTCTATCTCTATCTCTCTCAAACACACGTGCATGCACACACACATGCACCTACACACACACACATACATGTATGTACAAACACATATGTGCACACACATACACACACGGGTGTAAATGACCCTGTCTAGCTGATTCCTTTTATATCTCACCATATTTCTTCCTCTACCCTATCACAGCCTCTACGAAAGACTTCTGAAGATCACAACAGACTACAGTTTCTAGACAAAGACCAAAGCATGGGATCTAAGACTGATGCACAATGGTTGAAGTCATAATAGTTATCAAATCATTGATGAACACCTGATATAACTGTTCCACTACATTCAGATGACACATGTCATAGAAAACTGAAGATGAGGAAGAATTATCCATGTGATATTACATTGGGGCTGCGATAGAAACCTCAGTCTTTCAACTTAAAGCAAGGATGATGAACTGGTTAAGCCTTGGCTCATATCTCCAAACCAACATAGCAGAGAGAGGCAATGAAGACCACTTAGGCAACTTCTTCAAAAGATCCTTCCAGAATCTGGAAACCCTTTTTCAGTGCTACTGATTTGCAGAACACACTATTGTTTTCAGTTACCAGATCTGTGAAGAGGTTTATTATTATAGAGATGAACTGGAAATCTGATCTGTACTTTGAATTCTAGGATGAATGAATAACCACATCTATCAGGGTGAGAGTGCTTGGGATTAAAGTACTGCTGCTCTCTGCAGCAAAAGTGGCTGACAGAAAGGGGTGAGCTTGTGAGATGGGCTTGGTGTTCATTTCTAACCTGACAAACTCGAGTGTCACCTGGGATGCAAAGCTCTGAGCATGCCTGTGTGAGATTATTGGACCGTGTTAACCAAAATGGGAAGACTGCCCACTGTGGGTGGCACCATTCCCTGGCTCAGGTCCTGGATTGTGTCAATGGAGAAAGGAAACTGAGCAGCAATATGCTCTTGTTTCTCTCGTCTTCCTGACTGGACGTGATGTGACCAGCTGCATCACACTCCTGCTGTCCTCATTCCCCTGAATAAACTAGAGCAAACCCATCTTTACTTACCCGTTGCTGTCATCGGGGTATTTGATCACAGTGGCAGTTGGTATACTAGAAACCATGTGTGTTTAGGGCTTCATCCATCTTGAAGCTGGCTGATGCCTTGAGGTAGGAGTGACTGTTTTTACTATTGTTAACATTATCCTCACTGCCATGGCGTTTGTTGTCTATAGAGGACAAGAGGAAGAGTTTGAGACAATGACTGCTTATGGCTTAGAACCCACCAGCACAAATCTGCTGCACATTCTCCTAATAAAAAGGCAGCAATGTTATCTGAACTCATATTTGCCTGTCACCATCTATATGTCCATGAGGGCATTACTTCCTCACAGCAAAATAACTGTGTGAGATGAAGTAATAAAGCTACGAACTTTGTGTCTCTGACACCAACATCCAAAGACACCCCCTCTGTACCACTGATACACTCATGCACCGCCTTTTCACCTCCAGTAAACAGGAGAATTAGGAAAGAACTAAGAATTTACAGCGTATGAAAGTGTTGTTGCCAATTCTATAAGGTTGAAGAACCATTTTTCCCCTTTAAAACACTCGAGGAAATACAGCAAAGAGACTCGATAAACAGCCCTGACTTTCCCGTCGCTCGGTGCACTTCTGAACTCCACCGCTCAGAGTCCCTCAGCCAGAGTAGTTTGAAACTGGTGTCTGATCTCTGATCCAGGACAAACACAAGAACCAAAGTATATTCCCCTAACCAATCAATCCAGGTCTTTAGGGGAGGCATACCATTTTCCTAGATTGACTAAAGAGCTTGAATTAAAAGAGAATGCCTTACATTTGCAGGTGGGCCAAGGAATTCACAAACCACAAGATGGGGCTGAAAGTACCTACCCTCAGGATAACCTTGGCTGCATTTGGAAAGAAGAAAAGACACAGCAGAAGGCTTTCAAAGAGCTGAGTACCTACAGACACCTTTAAATAGAAACATCAGGGTTTCAAGAAATATAATTTATCTTATCCAGTTTTATCTGTAAAAGGGCTTTCCTGGAGGTCTGCCATAAAATCAACATATTCGCATCACTTGAGCTCTATTAATCTGACAAAATGTCAGCGATACAGGATGATTTGGGGCAGATATTTGGCACCAAATATAAATAGCTCCAGACTAACGTATGGGGTTGGGAGTGGGGTGAAGGAAGATTCTTCTGGAATCTCTATAAGCTCAAACATCTGGCACTTATAGAATTTTCCAGTTTCGCCACCTACAGAGGAATGAAATTGGGATCGCTGTTGGTACATAAAGGGTGCACTGCTTAGCTCTTATTTTTTTTTATCAAAATGTTAAACACAACTTCAGTAAAAACCAGTAAATAAAGATACCGACAAGTGTTAATCCAGATGTGACAATTACCTTTTCAGTTCCAGATGTGGTCATTACCCTTTCGGTGTTTACCCTTCCAGACAGCTACAGGTGCATAACCTTCATGATTTTCCTTCTATAGTGAGTTAGTTTGTTTGTTTTACAAAACAAAAAATGCATTATTGACTGGGGAGTTGGCTTAGTGGGTGCAATGCTTATTTCACAAAATGAGGATATGAGTGAATCTTACCAGCCAGGAAAAAAAAAAGCCAAGCACAATCTCATAGGCCTTTTGTTTCAACAATGGGAGGCAGTGTAGAGACAGGAATATCCTGGGGACAACTGGGCTAGCCAATCTCACCAAAAGGTTAAGCTACAATTTAAGTGAGAGACCCAGTCTTTTAAAAATTTATTTTTTTTATTTTTGAGATAATAACATCAATTTTCCCTTTACTTTCCTACAATCACACCCTTCTATATATTTCTCCATGCTTTCTTTCAAATTCATCCTTTTTTATTGCTGTTTTACATTGTGTTGGGGGGAGACAGTAATGAAAGATGCCTAATATAAACAACTGGCCTCCACATGCCTATCCATAGGCAAGTGTACCCTAAAAACACACAAAGAGAGAAGGGGGTAAGCACACTATAAATACACATAGCCCTATAGCCACTAACGCCATCACATAAAGCTAGAATCAAGTAAGCAAAATGGAAAATATTTTCAAGTTTCCAGTTCCCACGAACTTTGATATCAAAATGACCTGTCATTTTATGCAATTTTATAGACTAAACAGAAATATTCTAGCGTATGTCATTATTCCATGAGATATAACAGCCTGCTTTCTGATTTTGCTACTAGCCCTACATAACCCTTCAGTTCAAAACTGAAGACACATCTTCATTGTTGGTGGGTTAGTGGCATATCTTTGGACATTACTTTTATATTTTTGGTGAAGAGATTTCTAGTCTGAGGTTTGCAGTTTACCTAGTCAACAACATCTGATGAATTGGAACCATTTACTTGTTAACTGGCAGTTATTAGACCTAATTGTTCATTCTTTATTGGTAATTATTTCATAGGAGAGAAATAACATCTCATATGTTGGTTAAATGAAACAAAATTCCCCTTTAATGGTGTCTACTCCTGTATGTTAAACAGATGTTTGCATAGGTTTGCTAAGTACCAGGCCCTGTTTGAAGCACACCTTACTGACTGAACTGTCTTAGAAATCCTATATGGCAGATGCTTCTATTTTCCTCACACCTTCATTGGTGAAGAAATTGAGGCATGAAGAGTCATAGTCACTAGACTGAAGGAACACAAGTAATTATAGCAAGAGGAGTTGGAACACAGACTGGGCAGTTAGGGTTTAGAATTTAATTCCACATCCTGGTATTTGGGTCCCTTATTCATATCCATGGGGTCTCTCCCAACGTATTACCTTTAGTACCAGCAAATCCCTTTACATGGAATCCTAAACAGATTTTCCCTTATTTGGTAATGTCACAAAGCTTCAAGAAAAATGTAAAAGTAGCAGAGGAAGTGGAAAAAAAGATTAGGGTTACTACGATCGGGTTATAAAATGATCCCTCCTCTGCCACCTGGTTTATTGCTATTCAGAGTAGAACTGGATGTTTCAGTTTGCAAACAGGAAATGAGGGTGCTAGTGGCAGAGTTAAACGATCAACTAAATGCATTTAGAGGCTCAGCTTCAGATCTGCATCTTCTGCTAGACTAGGCATGGTCAGTCATAGTGGAGAATGTCTCCTAGGACAGGCATGGTCACAGCCACAATGGAGAGGGTCTGCTAGCGAAGGCATGGTCATAGTCACAACGGAGAGTGTCTCTTAGCATAGGCATGGTCAGAGCCATGATGGAAAATTCCTGCTAGCCTCGGCAAGGTCATAGGCGCAGTGGACAGTGGTCCTCAGTAGAAGGAGGAGTCTTCGTTCAAGAAAACAAAACTTTCCAACTCCCAGCTTCTGTCTTTAGTCTCAGGAGGAATGAAAATGGGACTGGTTTTGCATGATAAGCCAGTTCTGTCTTTTGCGTGTGAGTCCAGTTGAAGGTATGGGTTCTGGCGAATGGTGCCAAGCCTGAGATGAGACAGGGCATGAGGTAAGGCATGAGAATATAAGGAAGAGCAAGGATGGTATATGGTGTTGACATCACATATGGAACACAATCTGTATTCTGAAGGCCATGCATCCTGAGTGGTCAGCTGAATTAAAAACTCAAACAAGGATCAGAACTTATGTACACAGACCAAGGATAACACCCTGTCTAAACTTGGCTAAGAAGGAAAGACATGTTTGAAATTCATAAATATAAACTTATCACAGTTGGAATCTCACCTATAAGGCATAAGTCAAAATGTTGGTACCTGCCAGGTGTGGTGACTCTTATTTAAATCCCAGAAATCAAGATGCCAGGGCAGAGAGATTGCCATAAATTTCAGCCCAGCCTGACCTACATAGTGAGTTCTGGGCTATCCCTGGCTACAGAGCGAGATATGTTCTCAAGAACAGAAATGACAAAGAGACATTGGGTCTTAATCAGATATGGCTAAGCAAGATGAGAATTCAGAAACAGCATCTCCCAGATGAATCTTGTTGACCATGTCCTTTGCTTTACAGAAGCTTTTCAGTTTCAGGAGGTCC
>LOEQ01004049.1:50004-63018 GCA_001685075.1 Bramus lutescens
AATAAATAAATAAATAAATAAATAAATAAATAAATAAGTATTTAAAAAAAGAAAATACATGTGAATTTTTTAAGATTTAAGAGACCATGGACCCAGATATAGCAACAACACCCAGCCCTATCATTTATTATCTTCATGACTTGGGCAAGTTTGACTTCTTTTTCCCTGCCTGTTATATGAAGAGAATAGTATCCATGGTGACCTATTTTTGAGAATATATACAGTGGCAGACACTATTATATAGCAGGGATTGGTAGTCTACCTTTTCAGCAGATGGTCAGACATTTTAGTGTTGTGCCAGATAGTCTCTCAGGACCACCCTGCTCTACCTATGCAACATCAAAGCAGCCCCCGAAAATGCACATGAGTCATTGTAGTCAATAAAGCCTAACAAAACTGCATTTAGAAAGACATGGGCAGATTATAGCTGCCACAGGACCTTAATTGTAAGCCCCAATTATAAAGCGCTATGGGTTGAACATATACATCTTGCTCACGTTCATATGCTGAAGTGGTCATATCTGGAGTTTGGGGACCTTGGCAAGTGCTCAGGTGTTAAGGTTAAAGTACACAGGAATGTAATCTTCACCTCACAGTAAAAGGACCCCAGAGAGCAAATGAGGACCCAGTGAGAAAAGCACCAGTTGTGAGGATGCTGACCCAAGCCAGACACTGACTCTGGGAAGCTTGATCAGGACTTTCAAGCATCCACAACTGCAAGAAAAAATGCAACTTTACATATTTATATACTTACTTGATGATGTGGGATTCCCCTCTGTATGCTGGGAATATGTTTTATTGCCATTGGTTAAGGAATAAAGCTGTTTCGGCCAATGCCTTAGCAGAGCAAAGTCAGGTGGGAAATCCAAACAGAGATATAGAGAGGAAGTAGGTGGATTCAAGGAGACTTCATGTAACTACCAAAGGAGAAGAACCGGAACCTTTCCAGTAAGCCATAGCCTCATGGTAATACACAGTTTAATAGAAATGGGTCAATTCAAGATGTAAGAGCTAGCTAGAAATATATCAGAGTCATTGGCCAAGCAGTGCTGTAATGGATACAGTTTCTGTGTGATTATTCAGGTCTGGGTGGCTGGAAACGAATGAGAACAGTCTCCAATTACAATTTATTATTCATTGGTTGGTTAAACTTATATGTGGGCCGCAAAGTGTGTACAAGTGGAGGTCACATGTCAAGAGTCAAGTATCTTCCTCAATCATTCCCCACACTATTACAATTTTTGTAATCTCTATACCTCTTTTTGGACATGATCTCCACATTAGTTTTGAGACAGAGTCTCTCACTGGACCCGGAGCATGTAGTTTGAGCTGAACTGGCTGGCCCACAAGTCCTCAGAATCAGCTTATTTCCATCACCTGAGTGCTGGGAATACAAAATGCATCCCACCTCACCTGGTGTTTACATGTCTCCTGGGTATCCAAACCCAGGTCCTCAAACTAAATGGCAGCCATTTTCCTGACTAAGTTATCTTCCTAGCCCAGAATCTGTTGCCTATTTGCCCTTCAAAAGGGGGTACTTGTTATAGCAACTTGAAATGTCCCCGATACAGACCATTTGCAGTGCTGTTCCCAGACTGTACCACTGCCTGTCTTACCCTGTCAGTTTCCTCAATGCATGCCTATTAGCTTCAGTCACAGAACATACCGTTTCACCTAAGTGACCTATGCCCAGCACTGCTTTAAATTGTCCCCATCAGAAATAAGGAAGATGGAAAAATCTTCAGTGGTCTCACTTAGTATAAGACCGGGCTACTGAGAATTCTTTTTCTGGGAAGAGAGGCATCCCAGGAGGCATGGCATTCTTTGGCCAAATGTCAAGTGAGCGTAAATTGAACAGTGTTCATCGCTGGACTTCTCGAATCTCAGGGAACCAACAGCTTCCAGAAGGATCAAGAACTCATGAGTGAAGCCTGCATCATGGCTTGGTCCCAACCTCTAGGAGGGCAGGAAGGTTTCCACCCTTGGCATTGAAGGTCAACTCTGCCACCACTTTTCCCATCCTTGGACTTCATCAGGGCATTGATTTGCAGGCCATGAGGGAGATGCTGCTGAGTAGTTCCCACTGGGCTATTTTTAGAGCTTGGCATTATAGGAGGAGAAAGAGAGCTAGCCAGCGATAACACTGCCCAGTGCTGAGCTAGCCTCTACGTAAGCCCGGTAGTAAACTTAGGTCATTTCCTCTTGTGAGTCTCCAGAGTCAGGCAGTCCCAGAAATTCTGAAGATGGCAGATACAGAGGTTGTAGATTGATGCCTTCATCTTTCTCAAAAGATGACTTCTTTTCTTCCCACTCACTTTCATCTCCAACAATCTGAAATCAAATTTCAAACAACTTACATGTTTTGACAGGAAATAACACAGAAGCTAAATTATTGGATCAAAAGATAGAACTTTGAAGGAGATCAAAACTACTGAAGCATATAAGGCTTGCACTGCATCTTTAATTTTTACCCAGATATTAGCCAGTTTCTTTCTAACTCACAAAGAAGAAGCTAAACTCAGCAAATGCCATTCTACTCCCTTACCATGCATTCATTCTCAATAGAACATAGCCTGATCATGTGGTTCTTGGTGCAGAGAACACGTCCTGAGTTGTACTATGACACTGGTCTTGGAGGACACCAGCAAATACGTTTCTCCAGGGTTGCATCGATCGGTTTCTATCCTGGAAAGCTGCACAGAGCCTTGGACTTCAAAAGTTCCCATAGAAGTTCACTTTCCATTGCTTTGATAAACACCTGAGGAAGTTAACTTAAAAATAAGTTAGAGGCTAAGTTAGCCTTAGAAATAAGGTTAATTTAGCCTCTTTTCCATCCATGGTCAATGGGTTTCATGTATTTCAGGTGAATTGATGTGGAGGAGCATCATGTTAGGGAGCTTGTGGCAGAGCATAGCTGTTCAGATTATGATGGCCGGGAAGAAAAAAGAAAAGGAAAGGCTCCCAGGTCCTCATATATCCAGTGAGAGCATACCCATAATTACCTGCCTTCTTTCTGTTAGGTCCTACCTCCTAGAGGTCTCATTGTCTTCCAGTAAGACCATCAGCTCGTCTCCAGATTAGACAAAGAGAGACTTTCACAGGGGTAGAGATCAAAACCTCCAGTGTAGTCTTTACATAAGCAAGATCTCCATGTGGCTGATTCTTGTGTTTCTGGGAGGAAAATGTCTGCTCTTCAGTCTATTTATTTTGGTGGCTCCTTTCTCTCTGAACTTTGAACTCCCCTTCATCAGTGGTTCCCAATTTTATTGAAAACAAAAAAGAACATGCTTCAGGAGACTGCTCGGTGGGTAAAGTGCCCGCTGGGCAAACAAGCAGGAATATGTGAGTTAGGATTCCCAGAGTCTGCAGGAAAGCCTGATGTCATCGAGTTGCACATCTGTAACGCCAGCATGTGGTGCCAGGTGTAGCAGAGACATGTGGGTTCCAGGGACTTTCTGGTCAGTCTGTCTAGCTGGAATGGTGAGCTTCAGGATCACGGAGAGACCCTGTCTCTAAACCTCAAGGCAGAGAAGCCATTGAGGAATGGCATTCGCAAATCAACCTCTGGAATCTACATACAACCCCAGGCGACAAATTTTCCCACACATGCACCTCACCCACAATTAACCAATTCATTATTTTAAAATGAAGATGTCACCATTGAATCCAACTTCTAGAGGAAAATGAGTTTCTCTTAGGACTCCATGCTGTCAACATCTCCTTTGTCACATATCATTGTTACAATGCGAGAATTCACCTGTGTGAAGAATGGCAATTGAATTGATAGGGAAAGAGGAGAATTGGCTTTCTAGGATCTGACAGTGTCCCTAAGGTCTTGTAATAGGAAACGAGACTACAGGGTGGGAGGTGCTTTCTCCTGGGCTGTGTTTTGGGCTTGGGGGTTTTGCACTCATAAATGTGTTCGCTTCATAATCAAATTCCTAGATGAATGGGTTCTTTCTTCTTTTCTCCTGCATATGGGGACACATAACTCTGCTTACTTTGGCCCCTGTGTCTCCTGCCCTGTGAGGACCGGAGAGCAAGAAAGCCCTCAAACAGGCAAGATGTCAATGCTTTGATCTTATATCTTCCAGCATCCAGAGCTGTGAGGAAAAACTTCTGTTCAAAAAAAAAAAAAAGAAAGAAAGAAAGGAAAAGGAAGGAATCTTAGGTGTTCTGTTACAACTGCTTAAAACAATCCACGACAGCCAATAACAGGCTCCCCAGGGCCTATTCTGCCTCTTCTTTTCTAAACTGACATGCAGCTAGTACTGACCACCATGGTAAGGAAGCTGGAGGCAGAGTTGTACAGCATGTCTTGGAAGCAAACAAGCTTTTCTGAACCCCAGCTAGTTTTCCGAGTGACCTCTTACATCTCTCAAGAAACCACAGTGAGACCAAAGAAATCCAACCAGAAAACTTATCTGACCATCATGTTTTGCCTCATATCACCCCAAACACTTTCTCTATGAATCAACTGGAGCGATACGTCTAAAACATAATTTACATTCATAAATGTCCAGTGACTTTCCGACATCCTCATAGTAAAAGCCTGAACTCCCAGGGACTCGGTTAATAGCTTGATACAGTACTCACCTGGCAGACATAAGGGCCTATATTAAACTCCCAAAACCATTGTTTCAAAAAAAAAAAAAGTCAAGGGCTGTGGCATACATTTATAATCCCAGAACTGGGGGTGTGGAGACAAGTGGTTCCCTGGGGCTCAGTGACCTGCCAGCCTGGCCTTGCTTAGGTTCATAGACAATGAGAAACTCTGTCCTAAAGGAGATGATGACCCCGTTTATGAGGATGGTACCTGAAGCTATCCTCTGACATCCACATGCAGGCATATACATAAGTGTATATGAACCTTCACACGTAGGTACACCATGTACACACACACACACACACACACACACACACAGTGCCTGTACTCTTAGCCTCACTTCATCTGCTCACTTTTCCCACCTACCTCCATCTTCTAGCCCCTCTCTTTCTGTTTGCCTTACATATCAGATTCCTTCCTATCATGGAAACACGATGATGCTCTCTCTGCCTTGGACTTTTCCCACAGATCTTTCATGACTGTGTCCATAACACATCCAAGGCCTTAGAGAGACCTTCCCAGACATAGAATCCAAAGCCCACCTCACCCCTCTCCACCTGTTTATCACACTCTGCTTTTCTTTGCTGCACTGTTTAAAGTACACACGACACGGCTCTTTGGAACCTATTCCCTATGGTGGGATGCCTGGCCTCACCCAGCCTTGATGCTCAACCTGATTTGTCATGCCTTGTTGACGCTCATGGGAGGCCTTACCCTTCTGAATGGAGACAGAGGGGAAGTGGATGAGGAAAGTAGAAGGGAGGTGGGGGGAGGAAATAGGATGAGAGGAGGGAGGGGGAAATGTGGTCGGCATGTAAAATACATAAATAAAAAAACCATTTTACATATTGTTTTCGTCCTTATTTCCCTTAGGCTAGAATTGAAGCATATCTTACTCTTCATCATCTCAGCAAAGTCCTTGAAAAATGACTCACGCATAATAGATGCTCAATGAATATTCATAGAATTATTAAATATGAAGGTAAGTTTAACCAGAGACGAAGAGATTGTGTCAGTCTTTGGTGCTTGTTCATTGTACTTTTTCTGTAACAGCAATCTAAAGCCAAATGCTAGTCAGCCTAGGTATGGACTCCCTTGAGCATGCTAATAGTGGAACTGTACAAATGTTTTGGTGCTACATAATAAGTTGGCAGCTGACTTAGATTCACTTGGTTCCACCTACCCTCTGGAACCCTCTAATCTCACTATGATCCCATGATCCAGCTGTTACCTGTGACTGAGCCAAGGACACCCTAAGTTTTCTGCCTATTCCTATAGTCTTTATTTATTCTACTCGATGATACCTAATAAACACCCGTTATGCAGCACCTGAGCTATAACCCCTAATGGGAATATAGAATAGTTAAAGAAGATGCCGCAGAGAAGGCATCTGGTCACTAAATAAAGGAAGAGATGATCAGAAAGAAATGAAAGGTAAGCAATCCAAAGCTTCCTGAAGCCTAGAGTAGCCATCTTTCAATGTGGGAAAAGAAAACTTGCCCCATCATTCCACTTGGGAAACAATAAAGGAAAATCTGGAAAATCAATATGAAGCACACACTTGCTATTTGTACTACCAGTACCACATGAAGAGAAGAGTAATTATGTATTCGAATATCATTGCTGGGAAACGCTCAGTATGACCCAGAGTTCAATACTCAAACACATTGGTTCCAGAGGAGATTGTCTTTCATGGTGGTGTGCCCTTTCTCCTCTACTGCCTTGCTTCCAAAGGAAATCAGATACCGCGTCTATTTCTTGGAATGGGATCTAATAAGGGCGTCTTCTTGATTACAACACAGCTACTAGGATCAGCACTTTCTCTCTTGCTAAGAAACCACATAAAATGAAACAACGGAAACCTGTAAGTATGTCCCCAGCTAATCACTGGACCGGAAGCACATACGTAAGTAGAAGTGAGTTTCTAGAGAAAAGAATTTGACCTGAGTGTAAGGAAGTGGTGTGAGCACCATGGTGGCTTTACTTTACATTGCTCTCTCCAAAGTCTGGATGGATACAGACAAACTCATACCCCATTCCCATCTCTGTGATTTTTGCATACTTGTCCAGAACTATCCACTCTTCTCTAGGGAAATGTATGAGGATATCAAAATCAAGTCAGTGTTCTCACACAGGGAATCCGGGGGCCCAGTTGCTAAGTCTACACTCCCATATTGTGTTCCCATAACCCCTTAGTCTCCTTTAAAATTCTAAGGAAGTGATATGCATCTCTGTCCTCTCTGTAGCTCACAAGATGACTACTAATGTCCTATTCCAGATTATGGACTAAACATTTGCTCAGGATTACTTCCCGTTTGTCCTTATGAATGAACATCCCACCCCAAATCCTATAATCCTACAACTAGGGTCCTACTATGTGACTTGCAATTACCAATCTCTTTGAGTGTAATAAGAGCCTTAGCTCGCATTCCCTCCGATAGTCCCCGTAACACACCTGAACCATCCACCCACTGTGCTTTTTCCTCTAGAGTAGAATTTCTGACCTGATTATGGGGTCCTCATTTGAATCACTTGCCCTTTAAGCATAGACCTTTGGGTTTTCTACTGCCAAGATCAACCTCCCCAAATTCTTCAGCTCTATCCCAGCACCCTCTTAATGACCATTTCCCAACATGGTCTCGAGTGTATCTACCTCCCATCAGTCTTCTGGCTCTAAAATCCAAGCATATATCATCCTCTAGCCCTTCCATTCTACAGAAATTGAGTCTGTTTGGGTTAAGGAAACTCAACATGGGGATAAGTGCCAATCGAGAGAGCCAAAAAATTGTTCATGATTGTATTATTTATAGCAGCACACCTGAAAAACAGTTGGGAGAGCTTCTCTCCCCACTAAATGTAATTGCATAGCCCAAGAGGAATCTGTTCACTGATGAATGGGAGTTAGATTTCTACTTCCTTCTTTTTGTTAGAAGAAAATGTGACTTTTTGAGTACTTCTCTTTCAAATGTATTTATTTAAGGGCATTTTTTTCCTCCATCATGTAAAATAAAACAAAAACGACCATGGGGGTGTAACATAAATCCATCACTTTGTAAACTTTTCAAATTACATTTATTTGATTCTGACTTTCTGCCCAGATATAAATGGCAAGGCTGTTGTTCTTTCCATTTATAAAGTAAATATCTTTCACTGAAAATAGTGTAAACCGAAAATGTGATGTTTATCTCCTCTCTTCTTCTTCTTCTTCTTCTTCTTCTTCTTCTTCTTCTTCTTCTTCTTTTTCTTCCTATTCTTCTTCTCCTCCTCCTCATTCTCCTCCTCCTCTTTCTCTTTCTCCCTCCTCCTCCTCCTCTTCTCCTTTGTCTACCCATATTTTTTATCTCTAAGACCTTCTTCCCTACCAACATATTATCTATTTCTTTTAATGCATACTTTCTAGAAGTAAAAGCAGTCAGTAGACCATTGGATGTATGGATAGTATTTTTATTTCACTGATATACACAGCCAGAAAACATATTTCTGTTTATACTCTTAAAATCGGTTCAGAATTATAGATGAAGCCACATCCTGTCAGAAGTTTTCCCCCCAAACCTAGAAAATGTAACCAAATCTCAAGCAGCTGTAGGAAGCTGGAGTCTACACTCCATTTGTACTCAGCAGGAGAATTTACAAGAGGTAAGGGGATAGTTTCCACATGAAAAAGTTACAAAGAATTTAACCTGTAATGAAAACTCTGATAATCTCCAGGAATGAAGAAAGATGCTTGGATGAAGGGTGTGGGGTTTTTCATGAGTTCAAAGGATTTGGTCTGCCCTATAAATGCAAGATGGGAATAAGAAAAGTCCATGTGGTCATTGTTATGTCTGATAGCCAACAAAAGTTCAGACTTCATATTTAAGTCATTAAGCAGTGACCATGGGTGCATTTTAAGATCGTGGATTAGGCTGCCTGTGCTTATGATACCAAAAGACATTAAAAGCTGAATCTCCTTCACTTATTTATCACCACCTGCTCCAAGACAGAAACCATGATATATAAAGAGCAGTTCAGTGTTCTCTGTGAAGGCCATGAACACTTTGATGTGTTCATGAAGAATCCCTAAACAGCATTACATATGGATCTTGAATCAGTGGATTTTAATGGATTGGACATAAGGCTCTGCTTTTCTATGAGGTTCTCCTGCAGTCCAAGGACCACCATGGAGTGAAAAGACTGTAGACTCTTTCTGCCTCAGCAACACTTCACATCTGTTCCAGATGACACCTAAAATGCCCTTCAATGATTCTCCCTTCCTAGAACTCAGACTCATATATAGGTCTTTCCCTTGAAGGTGAGCTGGACCCGATAACTAACTTCCAGTATCCTGAATTTGATAAATGCGATAGTTCTTCTTTTCTGAGATTAAGTTAGAAGGAGAGTCCCTTCTGCCTGGATTGCACTCAATTGGAAGTTAACCATCATCTATGTTGTAAAATGTTCTCATAGGAGACACATAGTGAGAGACTTGACTGAAATCCTTGACAAAAGCTACTTTGCAGCTTCAGGCTAAATCCTTAGCTGGAAAAATCCATCAGGGCCAGGCTCAGCTCTATGATAAACATAGAGAAACAGTGACTTTAATAAAGTTTTGTTATTTTAACCACCTAACTGTACAAAAATGTGTTAGGATGCAATAGATACTTAATATACTTTCATTCATGAAGCACAAGGTTCATGAGTTGAAGAAATATAGCCCTAGCAAGAAAGAATAGCTCAACAGCTATTTATAAAGACCAAAATATTTTGGGTGCTCAATATCCCCTTCCTGCTGCCACATCTTTCAGATGATGTTCTCTGTACCACAAACATCACTTTATAGCTTCGAATAGGATTTAGAGAGTTTCTTTATGTTGGTATTCAAGGCAGATTAGGTAGAGTAAACTCAGAAAGTAATTATTTCCAGGACCACTTAATAGTTAGAAATTGCAGTCTTTTGAAGAAGACTTTAATGTGGAATCCAGAATGTCCGGATATTTAAGACTTACTGTTGTAACTCAGATGCTTTAGAGTTGTTTGCTCTCTAGAAGTTTTGGTGCCATATACAAAGCGATTCTCTTTTAAGTAAGGTGGTACATATTTACAAGGGATTGTTGGTTCCTGATCTTGGTTTTCATTCTTGCTCTCAGACGCATAGGTTCCCACTCTATTAGTTTAATTTGCATTGTTCCTACTGAATACTCATCTCTGTGAACTAATTAATTGAGCTTAATTTTAACTTATGCTTCCTGCAGTTATTTTTTTCTAGGACAAAGAAAAAGGACTTTGGAAACCATGTGATGTTTTACTGGGCTGGTAGATAAAAAAAAATGGCGTATTTAATGGAGAGTTATAATTACATCATTCTACTCCTTTCCATGCCTTTGGTGATGACAGTGACTTAAACATTACAAAAATGGATAAGACTAGACTATCTGGTCTTTAGTTTCTTGATTTTCTAAACCATATTGTTACTCTTCTTGGGCATTGCCACACTGTACAAATGATGAAGATCACCATTCATTGCTCTGCAAGTTCTAATCCAAACATGCCTTTGGAGCATCGGCAGTTCCCTAAACCATTCAGTTCTGAAACATGAGATTCTAGGTGTGTTCATGCTGTTGTGTCTTCATACATTCCATCTCCTTTTCATAAATAAAACAATTGATATCTGGCCTACCTGGAGAGATTTTTCAATGCTGTGAAAGCAAGAGGACTGGAGTTTGAATTCCCTAGCATGCATTTAACTGCCAGGTAGGCAGAACAATCCACCTGCAATCCCGTGCCTGGGATGTAGACATAAGAGATTCTCCAGAGCAAACTGGTTATCTAGAATAGACAAATGGGCAGGTTTTGGGATTTAAGTGAGATAGCTTGTTTCAAAATATAAGGTAGAGAGAAATAAAAGAAGATACCCATGGTTGACCTCTGGTTCCTTTAATTGCCTACAAACACAATCCCACACGCAGGCAAAAAAAATTGTAGACACATGCATACATGGCATACATACATACACATGTCAAAAAAGTAATCAAGTCATCCAGTTCTTCATTAGTTTTGGTCCACTTCCAGACTGTAGTATCTTGCTGCTCTGATTAAATGCTACTAACATGTATAACACTTGCTTAAAATATGTTTTTTGTCCCTGATCTTCACGGATGTTGCATCTTGCATCATAGCATTTTTCCAAGTCCAAGCAACTTTTACTTACTGTTCAAGCATTCAAGCTCCTTTCAGAAAAATAAAATCTTACTAGGTCCTTGTCACTCAGTCTGTGCCCACTCTGAAGGATACACTTTCCATATTAACTTTGCTTGCTAAAAATAAACTTTGACCTTTTTTCTAAAGTGAAAATGAAAATTTTGCAGGATTAAGGAGATGCTATTTCTATCAGCCACTTCTTTTTTTAAACCAATTTTTCATATTCTAGAGTCTCATTCAAATGACAATTAAGTTAAAGCCTGTGGGTCTAATTAGCAGAACTTAGTTTTCCAAGTGTTCAGGGCAACCAACAAACTTCTAGGAAGCAAACACACACAAAAACACACTCAATTACAAAATCAGTAGCTAAACAAGACCATAAAACGATTGAATTATACATGTTATGAAAACCAAACCATGCTTAAAGTGCCTGTTTCTCTCTCTGCATGCTTCAATAGCATAGAGGGCTCATCCAACTCTGTATTCATTCCATGGAGGCATATTTCTTGCTCTGAGCTCCCAAAGAGTTTTGTATGAGCCAGAGTGCCAGCTAAAGAAAAAAATATCTCAAATTCTCAATCTACTTCTCTGGAGCTCTGATATATATATATATATCATATATATGATATATATATGAAATATATATATGAATATATATATATATGAAAAACTACAAATGAACTTTTTGGTATGTTTTTCATAACTTGATTTTACTGAGGATGTTTATCAGACCTGACAAACACACAAACATTCAAAATAGGTTATGACCTCTTAATTCTAAGCCCAGAACTTACACCTTCTCTAGGCCATATAACTGGGATCCCAAACTCTATTTGATAAGGAACACTATTTGAATATTTAACAAGACTCTGTATGATTGGTAAAACCTGAAAATCTCCATGTTGAATAAAAATCCTGGGAAACAATCATAATTGGCACCAAAAACAGAAAATGGTGATGTTTCATAAATAAGTCTCTGATAAAGCAATAAAAAGGGCTTGAGAGGCAACCAGTTAAAAGCAAAAGAGTTTAAGGTACCCAGCAAGGAAGGAAATCACTATTACCTCCTTGTCACAACTCTGGGTCTCTAGTCACAGCCCACAACTGATGTCTATGTGTGCATACAAGTATATGCATACACACAAATATTAACACACAGATACACACAGACTCACACACACTGATGCCTTTGAATAATCCCCTAGAAATCTGTATAAAACTATAAACACAAGGGTAAGAAAAAGTGTGCTTGAATGCTGGGCTCTTTCATTGCTGTCATGCTGGCCCAGTGGTGGGTAGTGAATGCCTATAATCCCAGGCCTCAGAATACAAAGGCAAGAGCATCAGTCATAGTTCAAAGCAAGCCCTGAGTACAGAGAGAGACACTGCCTCTCAAATAAAGCAAACTGCAAATTAATTTCAAATGCATTATATGCATGGGCTAATTTATATTGAGCCCTCATATTGTTTTTCAACTTCTTTTTTTCCGCTTGCTAAAGAAGAAAAAAAAGAAAAAAGGAAAGAAAAAATCTTGCATTCTCAACTCAAAGATTCCAGGAAATAAACTATACATTTTCTATAAATACCCAGAAATATTAGGCTTGCTTTACAGATTATAAAGTTTACCTCCAACTGACACCAGCAAGCAATAAGGTCTAGTATCAAAGTAGTCTATATGTGTGTATGCACCTTGAGTGAGTGCATATGTAAAGGTATATTATGTGCATACATGTGAATATGTTTGTAATGGGAGAGAGTACATTAGAGAATTCTTCCTAAGAAGAAAATGGAAAATTGCTGGCCTTCATGGAAACTAAAACTAAAAACTTAATGTGGAAGAACTTTTTATAAACAGAAACATCTTACTATATGTTGTTCTACTCCAAGAGTTTATACCACACAGATTCCTAAGCCTTGTTGAAGAACACATGTCTCTAGCAATATGAGAATTTCTACTATGGTAGAAATGAGACATCCATTACTTCTGTCTTGTTTGCCAAGTCCTGTGACATTTGATGATATTGTGAATGTCCTGGAAATAGTAAGCTATCTCATGCATATTCACACTGGAAAATGTATTCACAAATATTCCAGCCTGTTGTCTCCATCTGCGTGTCTATTCCTCTGACATAATTATCATTGTGTTCATTTTATTTCTTTTCTTTCCTAAAACTTTATTTTTAATTTGTGTGTGTGTGTGTGTGTGTGTGTGTGTGTGTGTGTGTGTGTGT
>LOEQ01004049.1:63024-105280 GCA_001685075.1 Bramus lutescens
TGTGTGTGTGTGTGTGTGTGTGTGTGTGTGGTATGTGTCTCTGTGTGTGCGCGTGTAAGTGCAATGCCTGCAAAGGCCAGAAGAGGGTGTTGCATCCTCTGTAGCTGGAGCTATGGGTAGCTGTGCATTGGCCAACTTGGTTTATCTGCAAGAACAGTGCATTTTCTCAACAGCTGAACATCTCTCCAGCTCTTATTGTCTCCATTTTATTGAAGCCCCACAAGGGAGCAAAATAACCTTCCACTTTAGTTGCAAAGCCTTAAAAAAAAACAGTACTTTGGGTTAAAACCATGGTTTCACCATTTACTAAGTTCGCAACACAGACACAAATTGTGTAGTTAATCATGCCTCAGTTTCTTTGCAATACCTACCTATGTAAATTGTCAATGGACAGAATCTAGGCCCAGCTGAGTCAGAAGCTCCTAGGAATGCCTCTGGAGGTTTATACTGATAATATTAATTGATGTAACTCAACTATAGGTGGGACCATTATCTAGGTAGGATGCTACTACTGTTCTCTGCTTCCTGGTTATGGTTATGATACAACCAACTCCTTTAAGTCCCTACTACCTCAACTTCTCTGCCATGATGGACTGGAACCCTGAACTGTGAACAAGAATAAATCCTGAGTCTCTCTGAGTTGCTTTTGTCAGGGTATCCCAGGGTAGCAAAGAGAAAAGATACTGAGACCATGCCTTACAACATTACTATGAACACAAATTGAGTTAATGAATGCAGATGATTGAGGCAATATCTGGCACAAACTAAAGTCTAATAAAAAATATATGCTGTTTATTATTATTGCTGCTGTTAATGTTGTTGCTGCTGTCATTGTTAATTAGGGCAAGCTCAGCTGTTTTGTTTCCCAGTCCTCTATTCTTCATAGAGGGAATGTGATATACATTGCCTTGGTTTGCACTACAAGGAATGAAGATATTTGTTTTCAGAGTAAAAAGTCTTAGATAACAGGCACTCAACAAAATATGCATAAAATGTCTCTCATATCCTGATGGGTGTTGATGACAGAATAGCAAGGAAGACAGACCTACATTTTCTCAGATGAAGCTCTAACAGTCTGTAAGAAACTTATTTGTTTACCTTAATCAAAGAGAGCAATGATCAAAGCTTTGGAAATTTATGACATCACTCTTTAACATGAACATCACATCAAGTATGTGGTTTAAGGGTGATTTGGGTGTGCTAAGGATCTTAACTTAAAATCTCCACAATAGGTCAAAAAAATGCAAGTGGAGACAAGGCTGCTAAAGCAGTAATGATTTTTTGGCAGCATAAATTTCTCAAAGTTCAGGTACTCATTCTGCCAACGAAAACGGGAAACGGGAAGACGTGGTCCTCCCAAGAGGTAGGGTCTTTGAGACGACTTCCTCAGAGGTTTGTTACTGATCAATTCAAAGATAGGTGAAAATTGGGTGGAGGAGTGAGATCCAGAATCCCTTTGGATCAAGATGAAATAGTCAAGCATGTAAGAGAAATGGCAACAAGCTCCTCTTGTCTTGGAGCAAGTGTGCCTTCTTTACTCACTAACAATCTACTGCTGAGTGCCACGGTGCTGTTTCATATCAAGATTTCAAAACCCATTACAAGCTGCATAGGTATTAGAGGCTCCACCAGATGTGATGAAGTTTCCATTGTTTTACTTGGTGCATGGAAAATATTACTAATGGCTGGTGTCAGGGGAAGCTTAACTGACCCCGACTGGCCAAACTCATCTGGGTGCATTTCTTTAAATCAGAACCTTTAAATACTCTCCTGTTATTGCACAACCCCCTCTCCTGTTTTACGAGATGTTTGACTATATAAAGCTCATTTTGGGCTAAGGGGAAATTCCATGACTGCATGAACAGGTGGGCTGGGGACCTGGGAGAGGGATGGAATCTCTTTCCTGGAGTCTGAAATGTACTTACAGGTAATTGTTGACTGTCTTTGGGCATAAAGATAAAAGACTGAAAAATTCCATCCCATCTGTGTTCTTGCCATTAGCTGTACAAAGATTACAACACTCCACAAGCCAAACTGCGTCAAATTTCACCTTCTATTATGATTTCTATTCACTGTCTCTGGCACAGCAGCTGAAAAAAAAAAGAAAGTGGTCAGACTGAAGAAAGAAAAGACCTTGAAAAACACTCCTCCCCATGCCCAGGCATTCAATTCTTGCCTTTAATATAGAATTCGTGATTTGGATTTTCTTACATGTATCAATAATCAAATGCATCTAAGAAATAGTTAACTTCCACAGACATAATGTAGCACAGTTTCCAAAGCAATGCAATCCTTGCTGCAGGCATAGACCTATTCTTTACTTTTAAGAGACTTCAGAACGGAGCTGAGCTTTCCCCGTGTTTTTGCTCTATGGCTTCCATTCATTAGAAATGCCCTTCATCCCTTTTACGCACTTGACTCTTTCTCCTATACTGAGTTCATCAAGACACAGCTTACGGTAAGAATCAGCTCGAAGGAAAGAAAAATACTAATGGCTATGTCTTCACCTGAACTTTCTTTGTTGGCTAGACTGTGGTAGGGACCCCTTGAGCTTGCTGGTACTTAAAACTTAGCTCTGAAACTCTAAGTTTAAAAAGTCAGGACACGCAAGAATGATGACCTGAATTTAACCCTAGAACCTGAAGTAAAAAAAAAAAAACTAGGTGAGGTTCTGAGTGCTTGTAATCCCAGAGCAGGATAGGTGGAGACATACGGATTGCAAACTGGCTGGACAGCCAACTTAGCAGAGTCAGCAGGAGTGAAAGTAGGAGACCCTCTTCTCAAAGCCACAGTGAGGAATAAATGTTGGCCACCCTCTCCCTCCCTTCCTCCCTCCCTCTTCCCCCCTCATCCCCACATACATATATGCACACAGAGATTCACACAAAAGTTAAAATAAAAAGTGACAATCATTTCAGTGCTTTACTGGTCTCCTCACCATGAACACATATCTTAGATGAGCTACTGGTTAAGCTGGGCTCCATTGAAGGGCATTACGGACCTTCTTACCACTAGGGCCTAAGTGTTCCCTGATCATTTTTTTCAAATACTAAACAAAACCCAGACACGCATGGATCCTGGAAGCTGGTTTTAAACTGTACATACGACAAGCATATCATTAATGGCAACCGTAAAGCAAGAGCTCCGTGGAGGTTTCCCTTGTGTGTGCAGAGTCTCCCTTCTGATGTCCAATTGCTATGTTTGCACTGGCATTTTAGCTGTTTGTTTTAACAATAAGAGCCCTTGCGAACAACCGCACCTTGCCAAATTGAGCAGTCCCTTAGAAACTTGCTTCAGTCTTATGAAAACAGATAGAAGAAGGCAGGGGTAATAAGAATGTCCACCCAGAGAGAAGCATCATCAAGGTGAAAGAACAGAACATCCTCACAAGACATCGATCTGAAGTTCACTGAGTCCTCTAGTGCTGTTGACACGCGGCTGAAAAACCAAGGTTTCAGAGCCTGGAATCCATTGAACACTTAAGGGAAGAAATGAATGTTTGAATGAAGAAAAGCCGTCCTCTAAAGTCCTGTGAGCAATTCCCAGAATATGCCACTGTCAGAACTCCCTGCAGAAATATGATGGGGCTTCTAATTTGCTTTAATTAGGAAAAGTAAACACCACCCTCAGCATGTCATCATGTTTATATAGGAATCCAACCAGCTGACTGTCTGCTGGCACAGCCCTGGAACCACTCAGTTAAACAGTAGGGTACAATTGCTTTTTATGAATGAAATACCATTAGTATGAAGCCAGAGATTTTGTGTGTGTGTGTTTCATTGGCTGTGACAGGGTAAGGACAAGTGACCAAACACTACACTTTCCAGTTTTAAGCTAACCAATGATCATTTCCATGGCTAGAGTATTCAAAGTCCTTCTTTGAAGGCATCAAATTTTTTGTTTACAAAGCATCCCATTTTGTAGAACTGAGACAACAGCTTTTCATGATCTTAACAGAAGAGACCTTTGTTTGGGGGATAATCCTAGAATCAGAATATTCCTATTTTTTTATGAAGCTGGAGGAAAAGGTTGAAAGCTTTTTACATGTCACAGATTAAACAGTTGTTCAAGTTTCATATGACATTATTAAATACACAGACTTCTAAGCAGCTTTGAGTCAACTATAGTTTTGTTGCTACAGCAACAAATTAAGAATCATAATTCACATATATGTGCATGTGTATAGATGCTCATGTGTTGGTAGGTGTGGGTATGTGGGGGTGTATAGGCAGAAGATAACTTCAGGTTTTATTTCTCAGCTATATACCTGTTTTAGGAGATGTGACTGATCTCTCACTAGCCTGGAACTCATCAAGTAGTCTAGGCTGCCTGACAAGTGAGCCCCAAGAATCCCCAGTACTGGGATTACAAGCATGCACCACCATACTTAGCTTTTTCTATGTGGTTCCTTGGTGTCACACTCAAAGTCCTCATGCCTGTAGAAGTACTTCACTGACCGTGCCTCCCTAGTACCCATACCACTCTTTTGTTTAGTTTACAGAGGGCACTGCAAAATGAATGCAGGTTCTTGAAGGGGTCAACCACTGAGCTGTGTCTCGAGGCATGAGTCACAGTTTGTAATATTGAGGGGGAAAATTGATTAATTTTGAAGTAAATCACCCACCACTGGTATCAAAACTGTGCTTCATGTTGAAAGTGTGGGGGACAATTTCTGCTTCATGTTATCCTTTTATTAACTGGTTTTAGGATTTGACAAATGACAGCCTTCCATATCTCATTCTTTTAACGTGAGAGTCATAATATTTTCCTTGAGCATAAATTTGTTACAACCCCAAAGATCTATCCATCAACTTAACAAATTTAGACAAAAGTTACAGAACAATATTCCAGTAAAGAGTGGACAACATATATCATAAGGATCATGGGAGAACGCATCATTTATCAATGCCAATGCTGTTCTTCATATGAATACACTCTATAACACCCACACAACACTGAAATTTAGCGAGGAACTATTTCTCAAAGACTATCAAGATTGTCAAAGGATGCTTGACAATATTGTTCCTTTAAAGTTTCTGATGACCTAATGTGCAAACATGAACTGGAAGTTGAAAGGTAAGATGACAGCGTAGAAATACAACATGCTTTGTCAAATTTCGGTGACAAGTTTGGGTGCTCATTACAGGCAAAAAAATGAAAATTGTAAATAAGATTCCCCCCAGGGGACAAAGATAGTAAGTCAGCACCGTTGACAGAAATACCCAGGGAATCCCGCATCCCACCTGAACTTTTACAGTGCACAAAAGCTGAACCCAGAAGCCAGTTGTGGACCTGGAGCTGCTCCGTGATGTTTAATGAGAAAATAAGAAGGACCACGGTTAGTGGCTATTCAGGGCCACTGCATGGAAATCCTATACCCAAATGCACTGCATGCAGACTGATAGCAGCTGGCTAGAACCACTGGAGACACGAGCCCCATGTTGGGTGCCAACTGTTTAATTAACTCGGTTCAGGAAATAACCAGGCTGTCTCAAAGATAAAACAACTATATTTTATTTATTATAAGAGGAAAACTCACAAAACCAGAATGAGAAGTCCAGGCTCAGCTGTGCTGTGAAGGAACTACACAGAGGGAGCACACCTGGGCTTCATGCTCGTTTTTCTCCTGGTTCCAGAAAGCCACACTCTAACATGGTCCCACCTCTAAAGATAATTGTTTGACAAAGCTTCCCCATCACCTCCCTTTCTATGCTTTTGAGTAAATTGGAACTATATATGCATTTTAGAGAATATATTTCATCTACATGTAATTTACCCAGAAAAATACATAGTTTTTAAAATAGTCAGTCATGGATTTTTTAAGAGTATTCATGAAATACCACAACATCACCAGTGTCTACTTCCAGACCATGTTCATAAATCTCAAAAAAGGAAAACCACTGTAAGCATGTGTGGTAGCCCTCATTCATCCCACCGCTTTCCGCTATCAAATATTAATCTGCTTTCTGCCTCAAAGGTTGGCTTGTTGGATATTTTTCATCAGTGAAACTCTGCCACATCTTAATATTTTGTAACTAACCTTTTTCATTGGGCATGAAATCTTAAAACTTCCTTCACTTTGTAACATGTATCAATAGGCCATTACTTTTAACCACTAACTAATATTCTATTATATGGATACACCACACTTGCCTCTCCATTCATTCACTGGTGAGCATGTAGGTGAGCTATTTCCCTATTAAGAATATCATAAATAATGATGGTATAAATATTTGCGTGCATGTTTTAAGTATACGTAACCATTCAATTTCTCTGGAAATTATACCATGCAGTGACATTGTCATGTGATATCATAGTTTTATGCTTCACTTTTAAGGAACCACTAAAATGTTTTGCATAGCAACTGCACCATTTTGCATTGCTACCAGCAGTATATGAATATTGTAATGCATTCCTTCCATGTCAACAATATTTTTAGTTTATAATTATCCTAGTGGCTTTGAAATGGTATTTCATTGTGGTGTTAAATGTAAATTATTTTTTTTCTGATGAAAACAGTGTTAAGCTATTTCCCATTACTTTACTGGTCATTCTAATATTTCTGTAGAGCTCTATTAAAACCTATGCTCACCTTCCTATTCCTTAATGATAATTTATAATTTTATTCATTTTGTAAGATAGTTTTAAGGTTTTCGAGGCCATACACACATATGATGTATTTTGAATATATGTGCATCCTTTACCTCTTACTTCATCTCCTAACTCCTCCCAAATACACACCTCACCCCCTCCACCTTCTTGTCATCCTGACCCCCTCCACTTCACTTTTTCATGTCCTACTACAGTGGTTCTGAATTGTGGGTCACAACCCCTTGGGGGTCAAAAGACCCTTCCAGAGGAGTCACATAAGGCCATCAGAAAACACAGGTACTTGCATTATGATTTATAACAGAAGCAAAATTACAGTTATGAAGTAGCAGTCAGAATAATTTTGTGATTGGTGGTCACCGTAACATGAGCAACTGTATTAAAGGGTCGTATAGCACTGGGAAGGTTCAGAACCACTGACCTACTGAGTGCAATTAGTGTTGACTATATGCTTATGAGCATGGGGCTATCCAATAGAGCATGGTCAACTTACCAGGGTCCATACCCCTAAATGAAACTTTCTCACCCCATGAAACCATCAAATGTCACAGGTAGATGTGCCAATTTCTAAGCACCTCTCCTCCCTCTATGCTGCAATGTTGACTGTCTTGATCTTATGTAGGTCTTATGTAGGCCAACCCTACTGCTCTAAGTTTATCAATGCACTGGTCTTATCTTGTACAGAAGATTTTGTTTCAGTGTGGTCCAACCCTGACCCCTGGGTTCAATAACACTTATACTCCCTCTTCTGTGATGTTCTATGAGCCTTAGAGGAAGCATTTTATTCTTAAATTATAAGACTTCTTTGTAGACTAGGCTGACCTTGAACTCACAAAGATCCACCTGCCTCTGCCTCCCAAGTTCTGGGATTAAAAACTTGTGCTACTAGGACAGTCTCCTACAAATTCCTCCCTTCAGACCTCAGGGGATTCCACAGAAGGGGAGACAGAAAGATTGTAAGTGTCAGAGGGGATGGAGAACACCAGAACAAGGCCCTTTGAATCAACTAAGCAGGGCACATACAAGCTTACGGGGAGTGAAGCAGAAACACAAAACCTACATGTGTCTATGTGTCTGCACCAGGTTCTCTGCCTATATATTATAGTTATTAGTTTAGTATTTTTATGGAACTCCTAACTACGAGGATCTCTGCCTCCTGTGACTCTTTTGCCCCTGTCAGGTTGCCATGTCCAACTTCAATAACGTAGTGTTTTCCTTCATTGTACTATATTTTATTTTGTCATGTTTGGTTATCTCTTAAAAGACTGTTCTTTTCTAGAGATAAAAACGGAGTGGATTCAGAGGGGAGGGGAAGTAGGGAGGAACTGTGAGGAGAAACTATAATCAGGATATATTGTATGAGAAAATAATCTACTTTCAATAAAAGGAAAATATAATAAACCTTTAAAAACTAAATAATACTACTAAAATAAAAAAATTTCTTACTAACTTTGCATGTTTGGTACCCATCTACCCTGTGAAGCACCCTATTTTTGACATAGGCATTACATGACATTATCTAAGATTTTCTAGGACCCCTGGATGCAAGAAGTCCTCTTACATCAGAGCTCTAAGAATCTGGAATAGAACTATCTTACCACAACCAGCTGTCTCTTTTCATATTTGTGACTTGTAACTATTTTCTCTTGTTACACAAATTACTTTTTCACTGCTTTCAGGTTATAATTTAAAACATGAAGTCCTCAGTTTTGTTAAATCCAACTTATCTATTGTGGCTATCCATGTGCTTGTTGCCTATATAAGAAACAGAAATGGGAGCAACAGATCAGCAGTTAAGAGTACTAGATGCTCTTTCAGAGGACACAGGTTTGAATCCTTGCACCCACATGGCAACTTACAATCATCTGTAACTCCAGTGTGAACAGATCTGATGCTTTCTTCTGGCCTCCAAAAGCACTGCATGCACATAGTGTATGGACAAACATGTAGGCAAAATATGAATTAAAAATATAGAGACACAATGGCTTAATCTAAGCTCAAAATGCTTTATTTATTTTTCTAAGAGCTTAACTGTTTTAGTTGTCATAATTAGCTCCTTTAGCCATTTAGAGTTAATTTTAAATATGTCCTAAGTAAGAGTTCAACATTATTTTTTTCCTTATGTGAATAGCCAGTTGTCTTAAGTGCCAGCTTTGAGAATATCGGTCTTTCCTTACATTGAATTAACTTGGTATCCTTGTCAGACATTTTGTTAGTTACCATTGTATTGCTGTGAAGAGAGACACCATGACCAATATGCTTATAGAAGAAAGCATTAAACTGGGAGTTTGCTTACAGTTTCAAAGGATTAATCGATGATCATCATAGATGGGAACCTAGTGGCAGGCAGGGAGGCAGGCATGGCACTAGAGCAATAGCTTAGTGCAGGAAGAACCAGTGAAGCTGGGCCTAGAATAGAACTCTGAGTATATGAGCCTATGGGGGTCTTTCTCAATCAAATCATCACAAACATCAACTTTATACCATAAATGAAAAGAATTATTTGGGGGCTATAAATTATATTCCGCTGATCCAAATCTCCACCCATAAAGTAGACACACTGTCTTGGTTAGTGAATGACGTTGGTTTTGAAATTAGGAAGTTTTATTTCTCCAGCTCTATTCTCCGTCAAGATCTTTGGCTACCTTAGGTTCCTTGTACTTACACTAAAGTTGCAAGATCAATATATGTTTCTAAAAAAAAAATTGCAGCTGCTATTTTCAAGAAGACTGTACTTCATTTATAAATAAAGTTCAGGTTTTGCCATCTCAAGAATTAAATATTTCAATCTATTATTAAATAATTTTCCAATCATTGTATATCATTTTTTAACAAGTTTTTTGATATGGCATCCTATTGTTTCTGGAAGGAGCGTTGTTCCCTAAGCAGGATAAGCCCCTACACCAAACTGTGTGCATTGTTTTTTTCTGTGTAAAAGATTTTCTGTAATGTGCTCAGCTAAAATAAGACAGCTATACCCCATACCCTCAGGGTGGAAATATTGCAAGAGCCAGAGGTCGGGAAGACTGGACTGAAACAATGTATTCTGGGCAGGACAAGAATCCTGCCCTCATTTCCTGCCCTTGTAAACTCACAGCAGCTATGCTTGCCTTCTCAAGACCTAAAGAGGATCAAACTAATCAACAGTTCAACACAGATGGGGGAGGGGCCCCTCTCCCAAAAGCTATTAGCAGTTAATGTCTTCAGGGGAGAGGTCAGTTTTCTTCCCGCATGTGGCCCCTGGTAAGCTGACATGTTCCAGTGAAGGGCCCCACATCTCTAAGCATTGGGGCAGCACTTATTTCACTTGGTGGGATATTTATGAATAGAGAGAAAGAGGACAGGAAGTTGAGTTGATAGGGAAATCCAGGAGAGGTGGAAAGGTGGAAAGGAGAAGCGTGGNCTGGGGGGTGGAAAAGTGCGGATCAAGATTCCAACACGTGCTTATGACTGCAGAAATTGTCACCAAACTACTGGCAAGGAATTCCACAGCATACAAAAATGATTGTATCCTAAGGGGACGCAAGGGGTTCACAACATGAAAATCGAACCACACAATTTATCATCTTAACAGTGAGGAGGGGGAATCCATGAAATAAAGGAACAGGGTAGTTAGAGAAGTAGATTGAAAAACGAGAGTTGTTTTTATCAAGACAGTGAGACTCATTCTCTGGGGGAAGACAGAATTCCCCATTCATTACAATTTTAGGCAAGACTAACCAGGCACAAGGAGAAACATCACAATGGCTCAGACTTAAACCTGTTCTTTTATGTCACATTGTCTTAGTTAGGGTTTATATTGCTATGGAGAGACACCACAACCGAAGCTCTTATAAAGGAGAATATTTAATTGAGGGGCCTTGCATACAGTTTCAGAGGTTGGGTCCATTATCTGCACAGTGGGGAGCCTGGCACCTTGCAGGCAGACATGAAGCTGAAGAGGGAGCTGAGAGTGGAGAAGGAGGTACACCTTTAAGCTGAAGGAAACAGGAAGTGATCTCAGACACTTGGGCGTGGCTTGAGCGTATATGAGCCCTCAAAGCCCACCTCCACAGTAATGAACTTCCTCCAAAAAAGACTCCCCTCCTAGTAATGCCAGACCCTATGAGCTTATGGGGGCAATTGTATTCAAACTCTCACACACACCCAAGGTGAAATTTCTTCCAGGAATTAGGAAGGAGACAATAGAGAGGTTGTATATTTTGCAGAACATTTTGCTACTGAAAATCAGCCCTCTTAAAAAAAAATGAACGTTTTACTAAGATGTGAAAATAGCCTTGTTCCTGGAAAGTTCTCTAAAATTTCTTGATGAGAGATGTGTATGCTTCAGAATTACTTTAGATTCTATTCCTAGGCAGATGGCCCTGCACTGTATAAGAAAGTTAGCTAGCTGGACTCCATGGTTTCTGCTTTAAACCCCTGCTTGAGTTCTTAGCCTCCCTTCTCTCAATGATAAACTGTGACCCAGAAGTATAAGCCAAGTATGCTCTTCCCTCTTCAAAGTTGCTTTTGATCAGTGGTTTTGTTTTTTACAGCAATGGAGGAAAAACTAAAACACTCAGGTCCATAAAATTAACACTGTAATTTAACAATATGATCATATGTAACGATTATATAGTGATTTTCAGAAATCCATTTAGTTGGACTTTACTGTTTTTAGGTTCATTTAGTATTCTCTCTCTTAACTCCTATAAATTTAACCAAATATCAAAACAGCTCTTAATCAAAAATATTTACTAATATTTATTAATGATTATATATGTCTTTGTTATTAAAAATAAACCATTTTCCTCTCCCAGACATACTAATTAAGGCATAGCCAGTATCATAGTTTGAAAACATGCAGCTTACATTTCAGGAGGAGTAGAATAAATTATGCTTCTCACCCCAACTGCTCGGGTTTTAAAACCAAATCGGACCTTTGCAGGTTCACGCTCACCTATTTCATAAAATGCAACTTCCTATTTTTAGAGGATAAAAGACTTTGAAATTCACAAGGATATGGTTCAAAAGGCACCCAGCACATCAAATAACTTTAACAAACACTGGAGAGTGGAGTGTGAAGGAAGCAGGAACATATGGATCGTGTTTCCTTTAAAATACACACAGGTTTAATAGAAAAAGAAGAATTAAACAAATGTATATAGCTGACCCAGTGTGGTTCTGGTTTTTGTGAACCTAAAGCTTTTGGAAAACAGCTCATGGCAGTTAATGATCCTAAAGCCAGTCTGCCTTTCCTGCAGGAGGAGAGCATTGGATTTCAGTTCAGTTCCAGTCAGCTTTATGCTGGATTATCGGCAACTTCTTTGTCACAGGCACTACCTTGTGGTAAGTAAGAGAGAAAAATGTCGAAAAACTGGACAGGCTTGGACTTGTCTAGAAAATGTAGACCATCTAGGAGCCTATTGTCAGCAAGTTCAGGATTCTTGCTCCTCATTCCTGGCATCCACAGCACTCTGATGTGGTCTGTGGTCATCTTAGGTCACAGCTCTAGAAGATCTCCCCCACCCCCTCCCTTCCCATGACCGCTACTATCCACGAAGTAAAATGGGGAGAGGGGCGGGAAAAGCGACATTTCTAAAATGATCCTTAAGCAATTGTTATAATTGAACTCATTTAGGAAACGAGGAGGTTGATAAATCATATTCCCAGGCTTCGATTACTATGTCATTCCTGGTGACACAATGAGCCTTTTTACCTAGCATTGTGTCGTAGGAAATGACAATTCCAGACAAGGAGCTAGAGCCTGGACTCCCTAGCGAGGCTTCCGTGGCTGAGCATTAGTCAGAGGAGATCCGGATTCCGTGAGTCAGGACTTCTGACTGTGGCAGGAAGTTGTCTCAACCGCTATCCCAGGTCTCCTTGGGCTCGCATACATGCAAGCTGCCACATACTGCAAAATGATGCCAAGGCTGACTGGAATGCTGGGTCACAGGAGATCTCTGGGTAATGCCGTCTCTTCAGTGGCAGGTCTAAGCCTCCCTAACCTGGGTTTATTAGGCACAACCTGTCTTCATTGAGATGTTAGTTTTAGAGTCAGAGCGGCAGACCCTGCTCCACTTTCTTCGGACTGTAAAATGCTTCCTTTTAAGGGTATGATCTACTTTCACCTCCACTACCACAACGCTCATTCTGAAGCCTGATTTCTTCCTGCCCCATGAAGGGACACTTTCTAACAACCGAAGTACAATCCAAGCACACGTAGTGCCTTCTGTCCCAGCAGCCAGTAATCTAACTATGCAACCCATCAATCCGATTCCCCAGGAAGTGGTTCAGTATCTTGAAAGGTGAGGGAAGCATTTGCATGTTCAGTTCTGGGAAATAAGAAAGAAAGAATAAAAGGGGAATTTGTATGTGATTGGAGCTGTGTTTAAATGCTGAGGTTGAACAGACCAGCCCCTCTTTGCAGGGCTTGTGGTCTGGGTGGTAAAGCCACCCGGTTATTCATTGTTCTTTTTGTTCATGTACTGCCAAAATCTTAGCAATCGGGCTTCTGACTTACAGGTTTTCTGCTCGGAAGTCATCAGCTGGAGGAAATGAATGGCTTTCTACATATTTTAAGGTTATGGCATATCTTACAGCTTATTATTGCTTATCTCAGATCAGTTTACGACCTCAGTTTTTCTCGTTAGTTAGCTTTGCCTTGCTCATTCCTAGTCTGTAATTTCTTTCTTAGGGAACATGTCATCTGATGCCTGTACCTTCAGATCCACCTTTGGGACTTTGCATGTGCAGTTCCCTCTATTTGCCATGCATTTTGGGCTTGTTGCATATGGCAAACGTTTGTTTCCACTTGCCTCCTTGTGCATGAACCATTTAACAAAACCAGCTTCACCTTTTCCTCAAGCTCCAGCTCTCCTCTTTCCTTTCCTGGAATTCCCTTATTAGGTGTTTCACTTCATGACACACTGTTTGTTATATGTGCTGGACCTGCATGATATGACGCTGCCCTGCCTGGCAAGATGTGCCCATTGCTGCGGTACTGGCATGGCTGTTGTGGGGTTAAGCAACTGTTTTCTGATTGTATTTGAGCCTGGCTCCATAGTAGAGATTTTATGCCTAGCTTGTAAACCTGATCAACAGTTCGTGACTAGGACTGTTATAGGCCCTAGGTTGAAATTTAGGTTGTTGGTGCATAGTCATGGTGTCAAACTACCTTTACAAATATGTTCTTACCCATAGAATTGTTCTGCGTTCAGTTAGGACAGAGAGGCTTCTTTCTGCAGGGGATAACAGTTAATGCAGAGTCATATCTATCCAAAATGCCAAGTATCTGTAACTATGAGTGCTCATCTGGGGGATGAATGGCATAAATTAACAACCCCCCTCACATCCAAGGCCTAGGAAACATCTTGGAAGAGTGGACGGAAAGAACATGGAAGCTGGTGGGTGAGGAGAAAAGCGCTGAAATGCTAACGTCTCGACGTGCGTGTTTGTTGTACACACCAATTCACAGCAGCTGTGGTTACGTGCAGAAGACTCGCAGGATATCAAAAGCCAGCAGAAACTCCAACACAAACAAGGACAGAGCTCCCAAGACCCTACGCTTGGTGATGAGCTACTGCATAGTTGATGGATGCTTAGCGAAGGTGCCTCTCCTTGGAGGATGCATATATGCCTTGGTGGATAGCCTCCCCAGTCATGTGCCTATGGGCAACATCAATTAGACCTTTCTGTTTTAGAATTAGAACAAGATAATGAGACAAATTAAGAAGTTAGATGACCAGAGAAGTAGCAAATTAATATGTTTTCTGAACTGTTAAGCTTACGGAGTGTGTACCCCATACACTACACCATCAGTACAGACATGTAATCTGGTTTACCAAATCAGCCCATGCACAAGTAACATGTGCTGAGAAGAGTGTTCTGCTTATCGATTATATGACAGAGAAAACTTTCATTTGTTTGTTGAAAAACTAAGAGAATGGAGCACAAATATAAAATCATAAATGTAAACACTAATCGTTAATGCGTATTGCAGAATTCCTTCCATAAGCGGTTCTCCTTAAGGCAAGTCCTTAAACAAACCTTTCATGTTTTGTCATTTTTATGGCCTTGAAATAACATTTTCCTTAAGTAGAATCACTGTGTCACTCACCCCTACAGGGAAGAGATTATCTCATCATGTCAGCTCCATTGTCCGCTCAAATGCGGACGGAGCTCCGGGACCTGCAGGCCGTTTGCAAGGGAACAGGCAAAGGAGCAGCAGCCTCTAAGCTGTAGCTCGGAGCTTTAAGAACGGATCATGTCTCAGCTTAATTCCTTCACGCACACTTTCATGCAGGCTGCGTCCATACAGGACAAGCTAGTGGCATGCCTTTAATCTCAGAACACATCTTGGACTTTATATACCCTCAAGTAACTATTGTTAATAATGGGAATATAAAAGAAAGAGTGATGAGAACTCTAGCCCCAGGCTGGAAAAAAAAAAAGACAGCTTCCACCACGCTATGCTGTGTGGCTGGCAGAGAGCAGGTCTCAACTAAGAGCAACCTGGGGACTCTGGCGCCACTGAGACACAGCAACAGCAACAACTCCTCACCATGCCCTGTGGCTGGGGAAGAGGGCAGGACTCACCAGGAGCTCAGGGACTCTAACCCGTGGCTGAGACTTAGCAACAGCACCCTGCCATGCCATGTGGCTGAGGAATGGGCTGAAGCAGATGCCCTACTGCCATCCAGGTCCAGATATCTGTGTCTGGACTGCTGCCGAGGGTCATGACCTGGTCCGTGACCCTGATGAGGACAGAGAGGATAGGGCTGTGCAAAGTCGGCCCTGCCCATCACTGTCTGAAACACTCAGGGGAAAGAGAGGGCCCTGGCAGTACAATAGACCTGACCCTGTTTGAAGGGGCTTGGGGCATAGGCAAGCTGGCCATTCGGGCAGGAGAATGTGAGAGCAGGTCATGCCCCTCTTTTCTGCCATGTGGCAGCCTGGGTGAGGGCAAGATGCCTTCCTTCGCTCACCTCTCAACACCTGCAGCAGGTGGGGGCCTGACTCATCCCCACACCAGCTTCAGCACTCCAGAGAACAGGTCCCCGACCTCACCTGGGTAGCAGAGTAGAGTTGACTTTGTAGACAGGAACATGGATGACCCAGCCCTGAGGGCATGAGAGGGGCATGGATGGTACTGCTTCCCTCGGATGTGGAGTGTTTATGGGGATGAGGGAAAGATGCCCTCCTCCTTGCCTCATCACCTCCAGCTGACCCCTTTACCAGCTGCAACACTTCTGAAAACGGGCCTTGCACCTCATTAGAGCAGCACAGGAGAGTTGACCCTATTGACAAGGGCACAGATGAGCCAACCCTTGAGAACATGAGCCTGGAAAACCTAACCTCACCCCTCATCTGCCATAAGACAGCTTTGGGGGGCATAGTCGCCCCGTCATCACACCTCAGAAGGGTGTGAGAACTGGCTCAGAGGTCATAAAAGTGGAAGAAGTACCCTGGCCCCCACTAACTGCAACACTCAGGGTAACAGGTCCTGCACCTCGCCTGGGCAGCACAAGAGAGTCAACCCTGTTGTTGGAGGCATAGGAAAGATGTTCCCACTACTGGTCTGACATGCAGTAGTGTCGGTCGGGGAGAGATGACGCCCTTACTCCTCACCTCTCCTCACCTCTCCCCACCTGTGACATCCAATGTTGACCTCCCCCATTACCATCCACGGCACTCAGGGAAGTTGGCCCTGTTCCTTGCCTGGGCAGCACGGAAGAGATGACCCTGTTGGCAGTAGCACAGATGGGATGAGATAGCTCTGAGGGTGTGAGACTGGGAAAGCTTGCCACACCCTCTCTCATCTGCACTGTGGTGGTGAGGGCCAGAGAAGGGTGCTCTCCCTGCCTGGCCCCTGCCACCTGTGGTATGTCAGGGAGCTGACCATCCCTCAGACCATGGACCCTGAGCCTTGCCTGGGTAGATAGCCAAAGCTGTTGTCAGAGATGTGGGTGAGCCAGCCTCAAAGTGGTGACCTTGGGAGAACTGTCCCCATTACTCATCTGTCTTGTGGTGGCAGGGGTGGGGGAGAAATGCCCTACCCCTCCCCATCAATGCTTGAGGGAGGTGGAAGAGCTGGCCCTGAGGTTATAAGAGCAAGAAACCTGCCCCTGCCCCGACCAGCTGTAACAGGATGTCCAGGAAGAGTCCCAGTGAGGGAAATACATAATGTATAATCATAAATAAAGTAAAACTAAAAAGCATGCAATGTGCATATATATATATATGTACATACACACAAAACACCCATTTTTCTCCATTTATAGATAAAGATATGACTTCATACAAAGACTTGGCCCAAAGTCAGAGCTCTCTCTTATGGCCCTGCTATCTAAACCTGGCCCTCCTAGCTTCATGATTCATGTCCATACCATTATAATTCAATGCTCTTATTATTTTAGAAGTAAGATTATTATTAGCTCATTAACATTTAAACAAATTAGTCTTTTAAGTTTTGTGCTCCTTAAAATTTTTATTACACATCAGCACAAGTTTAACTGAGCCAAATCTACTCACTCACTTCAGCTACCTTTGCTGCTGCCACTGATGTGTTATTAATTTGAGATACCATTACATGTGCTTTTGTTTTTGACAGTGGTAAAATTTCTAAGAGGCAAAAATATACTCTTAAAAATACATTTAACAATATGGTAACATGGACACATCTTCCCACAATGTTTGCAGTTTGATGGGTTGTACCTACAAACAGTTATAACCACTCTGACTAGTCCTGTTAGTTGGTGTGTCTGAGTGACCATAGGCATTTTGATCACCCAAGAAGAAGACTAAATCAAACTATGTTTATGTGGCTTGGTGGGTCGCTACAAACACTTTCCAAATGTGTCAATATATTTACTAACTGGTTGTTCTCCTACATGGATATATGCAGCATATTCTGCCAGAGGATGGGCTCTGAGAAAATCCCTGCCTTTGTGCTGCTGATCACACTATAGTATCCCATGAGGAGAGTGATCACACTATAGTATCCCATGAGGAGAGAGGACGCTTGTGTTTAGAGGGGCAGAGTCAAAAGACAGGCTTTCCAAATTACATAACTCACACAAGGAAGGAGAATTTGATGGACATAAAGCAAGTCCAAGATGCATGTGCTTTATCAACAATCAGCTAGAAACCTGGAATAAAGCTACAACCAACCAATGCAACTATTAAGCATCTTGTTTCCCAGACAGAACACAACACTCACTGGTAAGTTCTTTCACCTGATGCAGTAATGAATGGATGGGAAAGAACGGGCCGCGAGATTATTTCAGGAAGCTGTTGGAAACTAATGGAAGCATCAAAGGCTAGAAGGAAGATTATTATTAATTCATTAACATTTAAACAAATTAGTCTTTTAAGTTTTGTGTTCCTTAAAATTTTTATTACACATCAGCACAAGTTTAACTGAGCCAAATCTACTCACTCACTTCAGCTACCTTTGCTGCTGCCACTGATGTGTTATTAATTTGAGATACCATTACATGTGCTTTTGTTTTTGACAGTGGTAAAATTTCTAAGAGGCAAAAATATACTCTTAAAAATACATTTTTAAGGTCAAATCCTCAAGCAGAGCTGGCAAACAGCGGTGTGTTTTTATGTGAGGGAACCTACCTGTCTGGACTACAGAGACAGGGTTGAGCACTGGTGGAATAAACTCCCACGCAGACTATTGAGGCTGAATGGGCTTTCTGGAAAGCCACACAAACTAACTCAACAGAGGAAGCCCAAACACATGACGGCATAGTGTGTCACTTGAGTGCTAGAGGAGTGCTAGAGATGGTTTTCACTCACCCATGGTTCATAGGAGGCAAAAATCCTTCAGGAAAACACCAACTAGGTGTCAGGTTTCTAATGTGTTGGAGTAGAAGATTATAAAACTTCATTTAAAGCATTTGAAATGATTTGAGTTTACTACAGAAATAAACAAGACTCATTAAGGCTGTCCCTCAAAACCTGCAGATGGTTTCTAGGTACTAAGGATAAAAGATCCTATGCCCATGAGCTCATTTCTCATCTCTTTCTTAAGATGATTGTTGGATGTTGAAGATCTGTGAAGATGGAGATTAAGCAGCTCTGCTCCAACTCAGATAGAACTGCAATGCATGAACACCAGAGAGAAAAATGTTCACCATTATCTAAATCAAGGGTGCAACCCAGCCCTGACCAACTTAGACTTATACTATATAAAAAAGTTCTTTCCACATAGTGTCTTTCTAAAAAAAAAGGACAGGTATGCCTCTCAGGGCAATGACATTATATCCAATGTCCAAAGCTCTTAATTCTAAATAAAACTAAAATTTAAAGAAAAAGAAATAGATAACTAATAATAAAAAACATTAATCAAAAGAAGAGCTGAGATTTCCATATAGTAAAATTTGTAGGTAAGGATATTAAATAATTATAACTTGTAGAAAAATGCAATACAATTATATCAAAATGGAGGAAATGTTGTTCAAAATAAATAGTTAAGAAGATGGAGAACTGAAGAAATAACTTGAATCTGTAAAAAAAAGTTTGTACCTTCTAGAAATGAATTTTTAAAAGCAATATCTGATCCCCTTTAAAAAGAACACAATAGAACTGTCTTGACAATTTAAAAATAATAACAAAAGATTAATGAACTCAAAAATTTGAAGATTCCTTTCTTTGTAGCTAAATATCCACATTGAAGAATAGGAGCAGGGGCAAGAGAGAAAACCTAAAAACAACAAAATTTATAAAAATGTTTACATAGAAGACATTTAAGTTTTAACATATTAAATTCTAATTTCTAAAAATGAATTCTGATGGATTCAGGAAGAATTTTAAGAAATACTGATGAACTTATTTTGAAATTGATAAATGATTATAGATTCATTAATTCAACAAACCTTTCTGTCTGTCTGTCTGTCTCCTCTCTTTCTTTCTTTCTTTCACACACACACACACACACACACACACACACACACACAGACACACACACACCACATGTGTGAGAGAGAGTCCACTAGGTAAATTTATTTCAAAAAACAAAGACAAGTTGTGCCTGGTATACAGATCTATAATTTTGGCTATTTAGGATACTGAGGCAGGAGAGTCAGAATGTTAAGACTTTCCTGAGCTAGTGATTGAGTTTAAGAAAAATGAAGAAGAAGAAGAAGAAGAAGAAGAAGAAGAAGAAGAAGAAGAAGAGAGGGGGGGGCAGGAAAGGAGAGAGGGAGGGAGGGAACCTTGAAGGTAAAAGAAAAGGCTAGAGAAGTACGTTCAAGAGAGAATGCTTGTCTGGGATGGGGAGGGGGAGCTCAGTTCAATTCCCATACTTCACTTTAAAAAATAAAAATTGGTCGAACACAGTGGTGGCACACTCCTTTAATCCTAGGCCTTGGGAGGCAGAGGGAGTCCCATCTCTCAGTTCAAGGCTAGCCTGGCCTACAGAAAGAGTTCCAGAACAGCCTGAGATATACAAAGAAACCTTGTTTAGAAAACAACATAATAATAACAGTCAGCAAGGTGACTCAGCAGATAAAAGTGTTTACCACGCAAGCCTGACAACTGGAATTTAATTCTTAAAACCCACATAAAGATGGAAGGAGCGAGTTGACTTCACTAAAGCTGTTCTCTAACCTCCGTATGCCCACCTTGGCACACACATACCCACGTTCATCATGCAATTCATATACAAACATAATAAATGAAATTCTTCATGCTTTTTAAAGAAAATTTAAAAAGAAATGAAAAAATTCAGAGAAATAATTACTATTGGCTATAGAGAAGGGAAAAAAGCCTCTACCAGTCAGAAAGCAACAGGAAACCATTCATAAAATGGTAAAAGAAAAAAAAAACTACATGCCCAAATTTTTCTATGATGTTAAAATCTAATGCATAAGATTTTGAAATAAACAACAGCTAAGAAATACATTGACTGTAACCCACATCATAATATCTACTAAAGGAAGCAACTCAAACCCAAGGAAAATGACTCAACGCACAGGACAAGAACGACAACAACAAAGAATGAAGATCACAAGCAAATGTGACAGGTTGGGTCAGCAGAAGGGAGCAATGACTGCTTGAAGCAAAAATAATGATGGCCTCTGAGAAAACTAGGGAGAAGCACAATTAACACAACAGGAAAAGGCAGAATACATTGCTTTGCATCAGACAGACAATTCAAGGGAGTGATAACGTGTCTTGCCAGTAGAGACTTCATCATAAAAGCTAGGAAGGGAAGAGGAGAAGGATGATTGACAGAAGGGGTGAGAAACGGTGCAGGGGGATGGGGAGAAAACTGTTGATTTGTTATGAGTTGGGACTCAATCTGAACCATATGGAGCCCTACATTAGCTCACACGCTCCTGAGAAATTTACCAATTTTGTCTTCAATTCTGTCTGCTTCTCAGTATTTCCATGATCTCTTGTTTGCTGATCTCATGCAGTATTTATTTGGTTCATATCACCCAGAAAGATAAGTGATTTTGACTGAAGCACTGGTCTCAATACTCAGTCACTAAGACATGGAAAGAGAAGAGAGACGATTGGTTCTAATTTTCAGATTATGCTAATCATAAAAACAGTCTAATTTTTTCAATATATGTTAACAGCATTCCATAACTTGTGATAATTTGGAAATAATAAAAAATTTTCACTTAAAAAAATAGTCTCATGTAACCCACGCTAGCTTCAAACTTGGTATATAGCTAAGAATGACTTGAATTTCTGATCCTCCTGCCTCCACATTCTCAGTGGCAGAATTCAAGGCTTCTTCAAGATACAAGGGATGGGACCCAGAGTTCCATGCACAATAAGCAAGCACTCTACCTAATAATTTACAACCTGACTCCTATTTTTTTCATCCTTAAGTTATTTTTTCATCATTTAGTTTAACTAAAGAAAGTTATGTGGCCTTGGATTTCCGAGCAACAGCCTGGGTTTCAAGTTCTTGAAACCTGGCTGCTTCCAAGCTGTAGCCTCACAGTGAGTGATGGAATTCCTCATCCCACACTGTGTGTGGAGACACAGGGGCCTCGTCTCCATAAGATGGTCAGGAGGATTGACTGAGATCACTTCAATCACTCAACACACACACACACACACACACAGACACACACTTTTTAAATATTGATCATTGTATTGCTCTGGAACATTATTATTTTTCTCTCAGTTCCAAAATAGAAAGGCTTTGCCTTTACTGGTAAATGCATTTAAAATTCTTAAAGTACATTATTTTCTCTTAATTTTCACTGGCTGAGACTTCTGCTTCTATTAGAAGGATTTGGGTCATATCCTCAGACACTTAGTCTTTACCCAACTTAATTACTCACTGGAAAATCTCTGAGGTTCTTTATTGGCACCAATAATATGCAATCTTCCTGCTTTGTTATTTAAATAACAGATATGATTCATTAGAAGTGTGCTTGAGCCAAACTACTTAAAATGCATGCAGCATGTGTCTCATTTCTTCGTGTGTGTGTGTGTGTGTGTGTGTGTGTGTGTGTAGGCAAGCACATGTGTGCGCGTGTGTACATATGTATGTATACATGTAAGCGAAGGTCAGAGGTTGACAAATAGTGATTCCATAACCATGTTCCACTTTAGTGTTTTGAGAAAGGATCTCGCACTGAATCTGGAACTCAATGATTGGCTAGACTGACGGGCCAGAAAGCTCTAGGGCTCCTCCTGTCTCTGCCTCCTCAACGCTGAGTTTACCAGTTCATGTCCCTGCACCCAGCTTTTTATGAAGTGTCAAGGATCCCAATACAGATCCTAAGACTTTCAATGCAAGCATTACAATGACAGCATCATCTCATCTCCCCCAGACCCAAAGGTAAATTATCTTTTTTAAAAGGATCATAGGACAAAAGAGCCGCTCAGTGAAGGAATGTGGGCTGAATAAACAAAACCCTGGTTCAGTTCTCAGCACCAAGGGGGATGCTAAAGAGGATCAACCTGGTGTTTGGTGCTAATGCCATAGGCATTCCTCATGTTGTTTTCTGATGTTAGGGTTTCTTTAAATGATGTCATTGGGACTCTCCTGGCACAAACAGTCCAGTGTTATCACCACTTGATGATGAAAAGTTGCATATAGCTTTACATATAAACAACCAACTTGCAGAGCTTAATTATACTGTTTGATTACAGAGGTCAAGTAGAGGTCAAGAAATAAGAGAAAGGAAGGAACGGGAAGGCTGATAAAAGGTTTATCAACTCAAAGAAGAATTCATTGACAATGGAAGCTGCCACGGGATGAAATGGAAAATTCAATTGGATTTAACAACGACCACCCTAAGTAGGAAGTCCAAATACCAAGGAGTCTCTAGATGTTTTTAGAGCCCAATTCCCTGGTCATAAGTCATCAGTAAGACCCAGAAGTCCTTGAGAGAGTCATAAATTAAGAAAGAGAAAAGAGAAGTAAGTCAGAATGGCCTCCAAGAATTTTTGAAATTTCACAGTTGAATGTAAAATGTCATCCCTTGCTGTTAGCAATACATAAAGGGCCCAAAGTGGTGCTATCAGGGGAGCAAATTATAAGACAGTGGGTGCACTGGCTCAGACCCATTAGTACAAGACACTCATTATATGAACACCCTGTAAAACTTTGAACATGCCTTAAATCTCTCAGTTGCTTAATGTAATATGAGGTAAGTGTGCAGGTCAATAAAATTATCAGCTATTTCCATATCCAAAAGATATGCTATGTCTGTCATGCAAACGTGCAGAGGTTGTGGGTGAACGTTGCCCTGTCTTTATTTGATGCACGAACATCCCATCACCAGCAAATCCTAGTCCTGTTCTTGATCCATAAAGTTTTGGAGTTTCCGGAAAAGCCTGCCGGCAATCAGGACCTATGGAGTTGGATTTCTCACCCGTTCGAGTGCCAGTCACTACTTGTAGAAAACGTATTTGAAGGATGAGGATCATATAACAGCAGGCTGAGGCTCCAAAGCCTGATAAAATAGCTTTTGACATTTAGAGACATTTTATCCTTCAAAACTCTTGGATAGCTGAACTGCTCCCCTGTATTTTCTGTTGCTATGGCTACTGCAGATTTTAAGGTATTACTATCAGTTGATCTCTTCGGTTCTTCTTTATTTCGATGCCTCTCTAAATACTCAATGATTTTTTGTTCTTCAGTCTCAAATTTTTAGCTTGCAGTATCACAATGGTCTCCCAAGTAGGATCCTCGCTCTGCAGGTTTTATGTAAATGGACAGGCACTTAGAACTTCTGTTTTGAAGTATTTCTTTTCCTTCTGGTATTAAGTATATAGCGTAGACACTAGTATTCATATCAGAAAGTTCCCACTCGTCCAGAAAATAGGAGTTTCTCACATAAATGGGAGGTGATCCGCCACGAGCGAGGAAGGGCCAGTGACATCCTTTATTTCCTTTCATCTTACTGTTCCACCATCATCTGCTTCCTTCTGGGTCATTTCAATGCTACATTCTATTCTCTGATTTTCAGCAAACTAACTTTCAATAATGGATCCGCAGGATATGAAATCCAAAATAAGTTCTTCTTTAGAATGTGTATTGCCCCTGCAGACAGAAGAAAATAACAACAAAAATGCTAGAAACAAAACAGGACAGCACAGGATCAGAATGTGAGCCCCAAAGCCAGACTCCCTGGGTTCAAACTCTTGACACAATGACATGCCAAATAAGTGACTTAATCTCACTGTGTGTCTGCCTCTCCTTGTCACATAGGAATGTGATGTGAAAGTCCCATCCCTGAGGCAGTGCTGTGAGAAGTACATTAAGTAAACAAAGCCCACAGACAGAGTTAAAACCTCAAGGGGGGGGGGTTACATTAGCATCTTTCTAATAAAGGCAAGAGCAGCTAGAATCTAATGAGATCTTATCATTTAAACCTATGATGACAGCTCAGCTAGTAAAGCATTTTTTTTTTCTGGGCAAGAGTGAGGATCTGAGTTGTATTCACAGAACCACATAAAAATCTAGGCAGGGTGGCACATGTTGCACACTCAATAATGGGGGTGTAAAAAGTGACTATGTGGCTTTAAGACCAGTGAGATACCCTGTCTCAAAAAACAAGGTGGAGCCAGGCAATGGTGGCACTCAGCCTTTAATCCCAGAACTTGGGAGGCAGAGACAGGCAGACCTCTGTGATTTCCAGATCTGGTCTACAGAGTGAGTTCAGGACAGGCTCCAAAGCTACAGAGAAGCCCTGTCTTGAAAGAACAACAACGACAAACACAAAATCAAAGTGGATAGCATCATGGGATTGATTTCTTTTTTGCCTCCAGATACACATACATACACCTATGTGTGCACACATCCACACACAAATAAGTAAAACAAAATAATAAATTTATGGAGATTCAGTCTGATATGGGTTCTCTTATTCTGCCATTAACAATAAGCCCCTCACTAAGGCTTCCTGAATTATGTAATATAGATAATAATAGTGTGTGTGTATGTGCGAAAAGGAAAAAGTAACATGAATCATATAGAATAGGAAACAAGCCTGCAATTACCTCTGTATTTCCAACATTGTGCAAGTCACAACCCAATGTGCACCAAATCTCAATGAACTTGAAAACACGTGTTGAGAGACCTGATTTAAACATTTTAATTTAATAGAAAAAGATAAAGCAGTCATATTCCATAGGAATACAAGTTATTTTTAACTATCTCAAAACAGATAAAATATCATAGAAGGTATTTGGGGCAGAAAATTCCTTAGGCACACACGGGAAATCTCTATTGATGATTTCGAGAGAAAGCTGTGAGATTACTGTCAACAGGATTTCCTATGGAAAGAATGAAGAATAAAACCTTTAACACATCTTTGCTAAAAATGTCCTCGGTAGGTTATACTTCAATAATGAGACACATTTTTAAGCCAATTAAAGGCAAGATGTCCTAGAGAAAGCATGCTGATAATGATAAATGACTACTTAATTTAAGAAGAAAGTGTCTTAGAGAGGGCTGCATGAAGAAAATAGTGAAAAGCAGGATGCTGGGACAGGGTGCAGTCCCCACTGTAGGCCGGCAGAGAAGGGACACCGTCTAAAACACAGTCGTGAAGAAACAGCAGTCAAAGCACACTGACCGCTTGGTGGATCATACCCATCCATGATTCCAGTTACAGGGGATCTGGCCTCCTCTTGTGACATATACAGATACCAGACAATATGGCACGCATCATTTAAGTTGCTTTCCACTATAATATCACACAAAGATAGGTATTATTTTACCTTCTGAGTCATGAAACTAGACTTTGAGAAGTCCAGAAATCTGCCAAGGTTACAAGAGTGTATGAACTACCCAAGGTTCAAAGTTAGTCCAACTCCTGAATTTTTGCTGTTCTCCAATACTGAGTCATCACATAAGCCCTTGATCCCACACCTTCCAGGGAACTCACCTTGTATACAGGGTCTAGAGTCTGCAAATCTTCTTGAGAAATGCTTCCCTAATATTGTGTGATGGTTCAAATGAGAATGTCCACATAGGCATATAGATCTGAACACTTATTGGAGGAAGTGTAGCCTTGTTGGAGGAGGTGTGTCACTGGCAGTAGGATTAGAGGTTCCAAAATCCAACACCATTCCCAGTTATCTCTCACTGCTTCCGACTTTCAGATCACATGTATGCTCTCAGCTGCTCCCCAGGGCCATGCCTGCCTGCCTTCATCCATGCTTCCCACCATGGTGATCATGGCCTCGCCCTCTGGAACTGTTAGTCACCAGGTAAATGCTTTCATTTATAAGCATTGATCTTGGTGTCTCTTCATAACAATAGAAAAGTAACTAAGACATATTGAGATTGCACTGGAGAACTAACCAAAAGCCACTACTTAAACCTCTTAATGTCTAGACCTTTTGTTTGTTTGTGCTTTTTCAAGACAAGGTTTCTCTGTATAGCCCTGGCTGTCCTAGAACTCACTCTGTAGACCAGGCTGGCCTCGGACTCACAGAGATCTTCCTGCCTCTGCTTCTGGAGTGCTGGGATAAAAGACATGCACCCTCCTGCCCAGCATGTCTAGACTTTTTACAACCAACCTTTTTCTAATGTCAAGGCCATAGATATAGACTCTTTATTAAGAGTCATCTATAAAATTCCTTTCTGATCCTAAGATCCTTCAAGGATTGCCCTTCTTTTCCTAATTTCTCCAACTAATATAGGCTGAAGTCTAATATTTATGGTAACCTACCCACCAGGTATGGAGTCTAACTAGGAAACTATATTCCCTTTAAATATAGGGTACCTTATGTAATGGATAATTAGAAGATGATCACAAGTTTCCTCAGTGGCATAGTAATTATCTGGTTTCCTACAGAATCAGCAACCATTCACACTTGCTGACATTTTTAAAGGCCCTCTTCATATGTGTTCAATTACCACTTGAAGTCATTTAACGAAGGTCATCACGATGCACCAATGAATTGCATTCTTGATTCACAACAGGTTTATGTCACATCAATCCTCTAAGTTTGGGACACATACAGACACATGTGTTTACACACACGCACACACACACACACACACACACACACACACACACTGTTGTAAAGAGGCCAATAGTTCATTTCATGGCTACCCAGCAGCTCAGACCAGAAATAATTACACAGATACTGTAGTAATTAAATCACTGCTTGACCCATTAGCTCTAGCTTCTTATTGGCTAACTCTTATATCTCAATTTAATCCATTTCTAGTAATCTGTGTATCGCCACTTAGCTGTGGTGTACTGACTAAAGTTCCAGCATCTGTCTCCGGCAGGGGCTACATAGCTTCTCCCTGACTCTGCCTCCTTTCTCCCAGCATTCAGTTTAGTTTCCCCCGCCTATTTCTGTTCTGCCTGCCCTGCTCTGCTATAGGCCCAAAGCAGTTCTTTGTTAATCAGTGGTAATTACAGCATGCAGAGGGGAATCCCACATCAACACACACACACACACACACACACACACACACACGCGCACACAATTAATGAGAAAAAGGCCATAAATTTAGAAGACAGGTTGGAGACGTATATGGGAGGGTTGAGAAAGAGGACAAAGAAAGGAGAAATAATGTAATTACATCATAAACTCAAAAAATTTACAGAAAACATTTTTTAAAAAGAACCATGATCAAGATCACTAAATAAAGCATTTCTTAAACTACAGCATACATCCTCAGGCCTAACCAACAATATTTCAGAAAGTATTCTAGCAAATTCCTCTGGGTCTACTTCTCAGATTCAACCTGGAGATTGCAGAAAACAAATTTATTAGGTCTCAACACAAGACTCAAAAGCAAGAAGATGACATGGATTGGAAGCTATAATGTGATTTAAAAAAAATCTGTCAAAAATGGCTTATGAAGGTAGGGGATTGTCCATATCCTCTGGTTTCTCAGTTACAAGATGAGGTTGTTCAAAGTGAGCTGAAGTGCTGAGGTGTGTCCATTAGTAAGTTTCATTTTGTATCATTAATTTCTCTCTGAGAAGATGCCTGAGACCATTTTGAACGGTAGAACTGTCATATAACAGGACCCTGAAGCCTTCCAGGTTCCCAATGAGAGATAAAGAAACAGCTATCCAGATTCACAGGAAACAGGTGATGAAGGAATTTTCTTCCTTTTACTGTGACAACATAGCTTAGAAAATGAACTTAAAACACCTGAGGAGAGACAGAATCTATTATACTGTGAGGTGCATAAAGCACAGCAGACTATTTGCCTCAAGGGGGCCAGGAAGCAGATAGACAAGGGAGGGGTGAGGGGACCAGAGTAAAAGAAATAACCCAAGGACCTGTTGCCAAGTAAGGTCCTACTTCCTAGTCTCCATCACCTCCTAATAGCCCATCAAATGATGAACCTATCAAGTGGTTAATCCATTAATACAAGTAAAAGAACTTCAGGATCCAATCATCATCCCAAAGGCCCGTTACTGAACACTGTCGTTTGGGGGCACAACACTTTCAGTGCATGAACTTACAGGGGACATCCTGTATTCAAACCATAATAGATTAACAGCTTAAAAACTTGTTGGCACTAAGGAATTGCCAAAATATTACTTTTCTTGCTCCTATAAGGGAAGAAACTCAAGCCCAGTCTCACGGAAGATGTGGGTTGAAAGAGAGCAGAATTGGGGGCATCAAGTTAATGTATCATGGTGGTGAGCTATGAGGAACTGACTAGACTTTGTAAACACCTAACTTTACTAACAATCATTTACATATGTTCAATAAATATGTGTGTATGTGCAAACTCATTAATATTCATACATTGGCATGCATTTCCTAATGTAACTACACTGATAAGAAATAGATTTAATAAAATGTTATAAATTTGGCCATAATACACAGAAATTAATATAATTAAATTAACCTGTTCTATTCAAACACTGTGAATGTAGGATACCAAGTTTAAGTTTTGTTAATGTGGTCCTGGCCATATTAGTGAGATGCCTCATTGGGGACTGTTGGAAAATTTTTATAGAAAAAAGATATAGCCCCTTTGGTGGTTAAGATATCAAAAAAAAATCTCACCTCCAGCATAATTTAGCAAATTGATAACCCAGTAAAAATCATCAGACAAATCTATCTGGCAGCCTGAATTTATTAAATTAGTGCTACTGGTAACATTTGGAGTAAAACATTTCCTTCTGAGATGAATAATTAACTGTGCAACACCTTAATTAAATTAAGGATGTTCTTGGTGGGAGGATGATGATAACCTTTAAAGTCAGCTTCTCCAAATTAATTCACTTTCTCCAGTTTACATCTCTAGGCAGACAGAAAAAAAAGGAACAAAAAAGTTAAAACAAATGATAAAGTGTCAACAACAATTGGCACTGGTCATGGTGCTAATAACTCTGATCCCAGCACTTGGAAAGCAAAGGTAGGTGGATCTCTGTGAGTCAGAGGATGCCCTTATCTATATAATGAGTTTCAGACCAACCAGGGTTAAATATGGAGAGCCAGAATCGAAAAGGGGGGAAGGGTGGAGTTGAGAAATATTGTTTTCAGGTGTGTGGCAAAACATGGAGTAAGAAGTAAAGAAAAGTATATAGAAGTAGCGAAAGATAAAAGTCCAGAGGCAAAAGGTAGTTGGGATAATTTAAGAAAAGCTGGCAAGAAACAAGCCAAGCTAAGCCAAGGCATTCATAATTAAAAATAACCTTCTATGTGTGATCTAATTGGGAGCTGGGTGGTGGGTGGCCCCCCAAAGAGTCCAAAGAACTTATCATTCAATAGGGTGTGGAATGGGAAAATAATATTTTATTCATTCATGTTCAGGAAGAAAGAAGATGGCTTTAATTCAGTAAAACCAAAATGCTATCAACTGTATTCTTTTTTCATTAAAAAAGTAATAGTCTGCCATTAGCATAGTGATACAAATTCATTTACCTTAACTCATCAGAATGTTTTAAACTGAGGGTTTTTGGTTTTGGTGTTTTGCTGTTTTGTTTCATCTTTGGTGACCAAAGACACTTACTGGTTCTTTCCTTCTGAAACAGAAAGTCGTGGTTTATCAAGAGCTTGCACTAATTCAAAAGGCAGTTGAAGAACACTTCAAAAATATTATCTCATAGGCTGGAGTGATGCTGGAGTGATTCAGCATCTTGGAAAGTCTGTTTTTCAAAACTGGCTTCTCCCTGAAAATTCACCCTGACATCTGAGGTCTACCTGCACCAAATGATCTCACTTTCACCATCCATGCTGGTACCAATAGACTTTTTTTTTTCTGATAAGGAGACATAAAATAGAAAAAGATCAAAGTTTCAAAAACAATCCAGGAAAGTTAAAAAGAGGAGGCTTTGGCCAAAAAGTTCCAAGAAATGTTGGAGAAATGTGCATATTTTGGAATGTAGTCAGACTCTTCAGTCAGATTTCAAAGGTAATAAGTGGAGCTTTCTAATTCATCAAATGTGGAAAGGAATGGCTGGGCTTCTCTCGGTTCTGGGTCCAGATTTCATCCTAAAACCTGATTCACATTTACCAAGAGAATAAGAGAAAACTTTTCCTGTGTTTTATGTCACTGATGTGTGGCTCAATCCAGAAAGGTAAACTTTTACTGACAGGGCATCAGGGCAGACACTAGGTAAGCATAAAGCCAGACTAGAAATCAGAAAGAAACACCAGAGAAAACCACAGAAAACCCTGGTGTTACCAGGGAGTCAACTTAGCTCTCAGAGACACCATGTACTTGGTTTTCCTATGTACTATAACACCATGGCACTCTAAATCAATATATTTATTTTCAATTCTCTTATATCATGGCTTTATCTTTTGAAATCTAAGCAAGAATAGAAAAGCTTAATAATTAGTAATCATAATCCATAAAAATAAAATTGTTGATTTTTCTCACATTGTCTGTTTATCAACAGTAATACACTCTTTGCCCTACATTCTCAGAAATCTGGTGGCCTTGGATCTTCAGTCACTATCCTTTTTCTTTTTTATGATTGATATTTCATACAAGTCTTCATCTCCCATCTTCATCAGATAAATGGTTCTTGCAGCTTTAAGTATATGATAAAAGATACTCTTTCCCCAAAGGTATCCAGCTGAAACTCCTTGTTAGTTTTTCCACAAGCTGATTTACATGCTCTATTTTTCAATAAAACTCAGTCAACAGTTTCATGTCAAGAAATTCACAGTGACCAACCTTTCCCATAAAGTACCAGAACAGAGATGAATCAATAGCCTCATCCCAGGCACCCCTTTCAACTTGATAAGGCGGATTGCAGACGTCAGCATCAAACACCGTCCATAAGGAAGCCAGAAACACAGAGACATGAACGTTCGTAAGCACATTCAGGTCCAGTAGATGTTAGGCTGTCTACAGTAGTACCTGGATCCTACCAGTCGCCTGGCAATATTGCCACAATAATTGACTAATCCCAAAGGAAGACTGAAGTAAAATTGCATCCAGCTTGCTTTTTCAAACTTCACCACTTCATAGTATTTCAGCTCTGTCAGGACCCTGAGTACTCTGGACTCCTCTTGCTTTTTCCCAAATGTAACCCTTTCTTTTACTTCCCTCTGTGTTCAGCTGGTGTGGGAGGTCCTTTTGTCTGTGTGTTGCTTTTATTGGTTAATGAATAAAGAAACTGCTTTGGACCTATAGCAAGGCAAAACTTAGGTAGGCAGGGAAAATCAAGCGAAGTGCTGGGAGGAGGAAAGGCAGAGTCAGAGAGACACCGTGGAGCAGCCACTGAAGATAGACATGCTAAAACTTTGCTGGTAGGCCACGACCTCATGGTGATATACAGTTTAATAAAAAATGAGTTAAATTAAGATGTAAGAGTTAGCCAATAAAAAAAACCTAGAGCTAATGGGCCAAGCAGTAATTTAATTAATATGGTTTCTGTGTGATTATTTTGGGGCTAACCTAGCCAGGCAGCCGGAAACCAACAAGCAGGCCTTCCTCCTACACTCAACTTTAACCTGTAATTCTCTTTAGTTTTTCCATACCACCAAGCAACCAAGACACTCAAAAAAAATTAGACAATGGACACCACCCAAGACAATGTTAATGAACAGAGGAAGAAAGTCCTCAGCTCAGATATACAAGAGTGTTGCGTGTCATGGGCTGCAAAGTCTTTACTGTGTATGCAAGATTTTCTGCTCTTATAGAAACATAATAATTTGATTACATAAAACAAAGAATTTTAATCCTTTCCTATTATCACTCCTCTGCATGGAATAATCATATTAGTATATCTTTGGATTATATTATGTTTAAATGTTTGAGTTTTAAAATTCTCTTTGAGTTGCTGACTTGAGTTTCATAAAAGGTTCTTAAATGAATTTTGGGTTGGGATTAGGACAGAAATCCCAATAATATCTGAAGCTGACCTCAGTACAGTTCTGCTATATGGTTACTATGTGTTTATGTGAAGCACCATTGACAATTATAAAATCAAAATGTCAGTCAACTCTGGAATGCATTTAAGATGCTATGTGTTCTGCAGCATAACATTCATCCAGGTTTTAACTATTTATGTAAAATAAGCAAGTCTGTCCATCTTAGTATCTTCATATTTGCTTCTTTAATAAATTTCAGATATATGCATGTATGTGTGTATGTATGTATACATCATGTATACCATATATATGAGATAACACAATCTATAATAAATTTAAACTATAATAAATATGTGAGATCTAAATATAATCTAGTCTTCAATTCTGCTAGACTCTTGTTACTGAAAGTAAGGCCTTCAGACTAAAGGTCTAAGAGTATTATCTCGTAATACCTAGGACTTTGTTGGAATGAAGACTCTTAGCTCCACCTGAGTCCTACTTAATCAATACAGAAAGTTTACATAATATCTTCAGCTGATTCACAGGCATTGCAGTATTAAATGTATTATAATATAGTGCATCTACAATCCTTCTTTCTTACACCATTGAAATCTGTAACTCAGCTAGATCCTTTTTATACATAGTAAGTCATCCTAAATTGCAATAACCAAGAAGCAAAAACGCTTGTAGCTGCATCTTTCCCTTGAAGTATGCTCCTTTCTCCTACACCCTTCATGAACAACTTACTTAAGAGACTCAACAGAGAGAGTCTACTTCTTCCCCTAAGATTCTTCCTTAATGCAAATGCCAATCCGACTTCAAGTGAATCATTTTTAATGGCACTGGATAAGTTCTCTGAAGACCTCCATATAACACAGTCCAATGGGTGTCAGCTCTTATTTCTACTGCTCTTTGCCCAGCATTCTGACATCAAACCTCCCTTGTTTTCTGAATAACTCTCTTCCTTTGACTGCTCTGGCACTGTCTTGGCTTTTGTTATGCCCACGTCATCATTCAGCCCTCACCTATCTATTTTCCAGGTTCTTTTCCACCATTGTAGGGGAGGTCCTCAAGGCTTAGCCCTTTCTTCATATGGTCTCTGTCACGCAAGCTTACAACTTCTCTCACCTCACACACACATACTCTTTTCCAATGCAATCTCTGATTTCATTCCACTGAGAAAAACCTATCAACACAGCTGCCTATTGTAAATGACGACTTAAATGTCTAAAATGTAACTTCAAGGTGAGGCCAGCATGTCCACACCATACCCATACTTTTATTTCTTCTTCTGATTTCTGCATCTAAAATGATAAACAGTGTAAAAATTCCAAGAAGAACAAACATCAAACCTAAAAATAATCTGTAACATTTTCCCCAATCATATCACCGTAAGTTCTGTTTTTAAGTTGACTTATTCCTGTGTTTATCAATGCATTATTTTCACTTTATCATCAGGCTTTTACATACTGTAAAGTCAAAACACATTGATATTTCAATAATTTCATTCTTCCACTCCTAGGCAAACAGAGGTACTTTTCTGTCTAATCTTTGTCTGGAAACTTTTCACCACCGGCACAGATTCCACTCCTCTTCCTCTATTTTCATCCATTAAAACCAGACTCCCTTCAGATCTCAGCATCTTCAGAATAGCTGCTCCTGGAGTCCAAAGCTGTGTGAAATCCTCTTCCCACTGATTCTCAAGCACGCATCTCGGATTTATCACAGCTCTATTTCTCCAGCCAAGGCAGTGGGATTGTGCTTTTGGTGATTGCCCTGCTGATAAACACAAATAAGAGATAAAAGCACACAGAGCAGTTGATTACCTAGACAAGTAAGGACAGTGCTGGGTCTCATTCCCAAAAGCCATGCTTTTGCCTGCAAACCAAACAACTGGCTAGGAATGGGAAAATTCTTTCTGCTCTTTGACAGAGGACAGACTCTCCCAAGTTGGAGGGGGATGCGCTCTCAGGCAGGTCAGCTCAAGGTTGTGATTCTTCATAGTTTGTGCCGTTAGAAAGTGGTGGTCAGGAATGTCCCTGGGTGGAAATTTTAGAGCTATAATGAGCAAAATTCAGTTTTAGGTTCCCTAAAAGGGAAGAGCAGAGTGGTTTGGAAGGTTCAGCTTGCCTGGTACAGAGGTCAAAGTTGAAGGTCACCTTCTCAGTCTCTCTAGAAGTCTTCTTCTGAAGGGAAAAGGAATTTAGAAGCTGATTTATCATCATTAAAAGAAGCCACAGCTTTTATTGCGCAAACACAATAGTTCCTAAAAAACGCTAGCTACCTGGTTCTACTTTTACATACAGATGCATGGCTCTTATAAACATGTTTACTTAGACTTCTTGCGCCCTAACAGTAGAACATGTATTCTATAAGAACACACATGTATTTCCTTTGTTTGCTAACAATGAGCTCTAGACATTAGTAAAATGTTAGCTACAAAACAGTTACTCAACAAATGACCATTGACTGAGCCAATAATGTCCCTGATGAGAAGGGTTACCCACAACACTCCAGAGGCCAATCATTGATCTGCTATTTATTCCTACATCAGCCTCTACTAGTGAATTTGAAATATTGTCATCTGTTATTATATGCGGATGTTAAAGCTTCTTTATCTCTTTAGTTTCTATATGTGTGCTTGCAGTATATACATGTGTATAGATGTGTCATTGTCAGTATCTTGTCCTGGTACTCTCCCCCTTATTTTTGAGACAAGCCTTCTCACTGAATTTGAAACTCAGCCTTTGAAGGAAATTGCCTGGCCAGTGGACCCTCCTGGGTCTGCTTGGGTCTGCTGCTTCCCACACCATCCATCATCACTGATGATGCCTGGCTCTTTGTGTGGGTCATAGAGAAGCTAAGCTCAGGCCCTCATACCTTGGCAGGACACACTTTACCCACCGAGCCATTGCCGAAGTCCAAACTTCTATGTCTCTATATTCTAATCAATTAATTTTACTTCTTCTCTGTGTCAGCGTGTGAGCCACTTGGTACAGAACACACGTGGCAGTTGAAGGTCAGCGGTTCTCACCTTCCAGCCTCGGTTCATTCTTCTATACGCCTTAGTTTCCCTTTAGTATTTTTTTAAGGGTAACCCAGTAGGCTTTGTAAATACTTAGCATTTACTTAAAGAAAAAGAAAACCTAAATGATGTTACCTAGAAAGACAAGAGTGATAAAATGGTGTAAAACCTAATTAATTCAGCTTGTCCAGAAAGTTGTTGAGAAACAAATGCCTTTTTTCTCTGCCTGAATGATTCCCCCCAGGCACATAGAAATTTGAGACCCACGAATACTGCAACTTAAATGGGCTCGAGCAATCATTAAGATAACCCTCTCATTTCCAGTCCAGGCACCCAAAGCCAAGAGGCCAGGCCCATGCAGCACATTCTGGAGGAAGTATGCATTCAGAGGAAACTGTGAACTTTTACTTTATCCAGCATTTATCTCCAATGATAAAGATGATTCGTTTTTTTTTTCCTAGCAGGAATAATTCTTTCATGTGATGAGGAAAATAGGAACAATCACATACAGCCCCTGGATTCAATCAGGCTTTCTAAGCTAATAGATTTCTCAGAAAAGCAAATTATATATATACACTGATAGATGATGGACTGGAGAAGAACTCCTGTGACCCCATCTCTAACTAAAGAACTATTGGCAGCCCACAGCTGCTCAAGGAGGGAAGAGTCGTTCTCTTTGGATTTTGGATTTTGATAGGCTACCTATTCTTCGTGTATGGTCTACACCCATGCACATATGGGCAGCACTATTTGAACTTAATGAGTTATTTAGAAAGTAAAGAATATGACATAAAATTTGCATTGGACTGTGTTGGGAAGGGTCAGGGGGTTAGAGGAGGAAAATTGGAGTGGAATCATCATATTGCATTGTATACAAGTATGAAATTCTCTTTGAATAAATTAAGTGAAGAAATTAAATAGACATGCTTGATTGGTGGTGGACACTCCCAAGACTCACACACACACACTTTGGAAAGTTGTTTGCACCTACTCCCCATGAGTAATTAAGCTGACAATGCCTGACTCCGTTGTGGTACTTGCTCTTTTGAATTCTACATCACTGCAAACCAGTGCCCGCCAGTATCATGAGCTCTCTGTTCCTCTGAACATGAGGAATGAGTCATTTGGAAGGCTGCAGAAACTTCATTCAGAATGCTCCACTGAGCTATTCCTGATTTTCTTCAAGCGTGGATCTAGCATTCAACACAATTCCTGTGGCTTTGGAAGCTCACATATGCAAGAGGAAAGCATGTTCTGCATCTGCTACACATCAGCCTTGCCACATTAAAGGGGGTCTGTGCAAGTCCTGACATCAACTTCACTGAAGGTTTGTCAAAAAAAATGGGACCAAGAAGGGCAGCGATGCAGCTATGCAGGGAGAGTGCTTGCCGGGTTCAGTCCTGAGTTCTACCTAAGCAGGGTGTGGTGGTCCACGCCTCTAATCACAACACTTGGGAAACAAAGATGGCAAGATCGGACGTTCAAGATCATCCTCAGTTACACTGGAAGTTAAAAATCTTCCTGGGATACAAAGAACTCTGTCAAATGGAAGAAGAATGAGGAGGCAGAAGAAGATGAAGGAGGAGACAAAGGAGAAGGAGGAGGAGGAGGAAGAGGAGGAGGAGGAGGAGAGGCCCCAGCTCTATTTTGCTTTCTTTTGGTGACACTGCTTGCTCTTGGCTGCTATATTCCGTCCTTCTCCCAACCTTCACACAACCCTGCTGATCTTAGCACCTCCTCCATTTGTATCTGCTCAGTTCCCACAAGTCAGCATTTCCATTCTTCTTACCCTGAACATTTTTCACGTTCTTTGAAGCAGCAAATATGATGAGCTGCTGCCTTCCGGCATCCAAGTTATCTCATTAAGCACTAGCAATTATTTTTGTTACTCTTCTGGTTATAAACTAGCACAGGTTTTGTGTGGTCTACTCCAATCATCTTTACTCCATAAGCACTATTGTGTTTAGTTTTCAATTTTACAAAACAAGTCTTTTAATTTTTCAGAGACATACACGCATATATGTATGTTTTCTCTTCTAATGTATATAGAATAATCAGTGAATGATTTGATAAAACTGATACCTACTTAATAGTTTCATAGAATGTTAATGAATGTGATAACATAATACATGGATGAAATTTAGTGAAATATTACAATAATAATTGAATAATTAAATGATATAGTCAGAATGCATATATGTATATATACCTTACATGGTCATGTGTTTTGAAATTAGTTGCTAAACTCTAATCAAGTTTAAGTCACCTTGACATTATAATTTTTGGAATGGTTAAACATATGTAGACACAGTCAAATAACATTTAGTGGAAATTTTTTGTGATAGTCCTTGTTGCTAGTACAGAAGAAGGCACACATAGGCAATGTATCACCAGCCAATGGCTCCCTGCATGGTAAAAATAAATCCAATTTAGGTCAAAATAGAGATGAGACTACTCAGTGTTGCCTTTTAGCTATTGAAAATTATAAAAAAATAAATAAATCCTGGTCATTTAGATCTAACCCATCTGAAAATAAATGCTTAATGTTTATCTAAACTTCATCTTAATTAATGGTGAGCATATACCAACTACTCCCACAATTTCTGTTTAATTTATGTGTATCATGTGTGTGCAACAGGGAGTAGGAACATGTATGCCATGATGAGCAGGTAGATGTCAGGGAATAAGTCTGTGGAGAGGGTCCTCTCCTTTCAGCTGGGCATCAACTCCAGGGATCAAATTCTTGTCATCAGGCTTCCTTTTCCCACTAAGCAATCTTGCTGTACCCTTGTTTGAGTTGTAATTAACAAAAATGATAGATATTCAAAATATGCATAATGTGGGATTTCCCTCTTATGCCGTGATTACCATTAATGAGTAAAGGAACTGCTTTGGACCTATAGCAGGGCAGAACTTAGGTGGGGAAAACTAAATGGAATGCTGAGAGAAAGAGGGCAGAGTCAGAGAGACGCCATGTAGCCCAGCCAGAGACAGACACCGGAACTTTAGCTGGTAAGCCACAGACACGTGGCCATACACAGACCAATAGAAATGGGTTAAATTAATATGTAAGAGTTAGCCAATAAGAAGCTAGAGCTAATGGGCCAAGCAGTGATTTAGTTAATACAGTTTCTGTGTGATTATTTCGAGGCTCTGGGCTGATGGGAAATGAATAAGTGGCCAAGTGGGCTCCTCCAACATATACAAAACAATTTGGGGTGTGTGTGTGTGTGTATACATACACAACACACACGGAACATACACGCACACTACACATTTGGATATATAGACTAGAGAGGTTGTAGTGTGCTATGAAAATTGCTTCATCAGCTGATGTAACAGTGCTTAGAATACCAGCCTATTGATAAGAACACAGGGAAGGATATACTTGTAAGATTTCAGATGAGAACCAGAAGTTGACCTGGAATTGGACTAGAGGCCATGCACATTGCATTCTGGGAAAGGATCTTATACACATTTTGTCCGTGTCCTGAAACTTAGTGAAAGAGGGAGTTTAAGGGTGACAGATACTAATTTGGTGAAGGAAATTTCAAGGCAGCCCTTCATCGAGAGCACACTAAGAGTTCCATTGACTCATTTTAGCCCCATTTATGATGATCATTGTGATCAAAGATGCAGAGAGGTGGAGCCCAGACCATTTGTCAGAGTAGATGCAGACTTGAAGCCAAGGAAAGCGTGGCTGCTTAGGCTCATTGAAAAGAGCCAAGTACTTTGTATAAGGGCAATGGGAGATACACCCTGAGTGTGTGTAGGGTAAAGGGAATACAGGGTCATGGACCTTCCAAGAAAAGATGAGGAGGCCAGATGATGGGCAGCAGGATCAGATTCCTGCAGGCAGACTCAGAGAAACGATATGCAGAGCTTTATGAGTGGAGTCAAATATGCAGTGGAGGTCTCAAGAAGCCAGGGATGATGGGAACAGGTGACCTCTGCAGAGGAAAGCAGGACACAGCCAGTAGAACCAGTTCAGGGCACAGGCCAGGTAGACTGCAGCTAACAAGCCCACAAAGGTGGGACTGTCCAACCCTTGGCCTCACAGCCTGCCACCACATGCCAGAGTACTGATGTGAAGCTATAAGATATGGGACTCTTCCTTCTAGATTTCCACTTTACTTTCACCTAACCCTTCACACTTATTCCTCTCCTTTGAATTAAGGGTATCCATGGTGTTGTATATTGGACACACATAACTTGCTTTTAGTTTTCAAGGGTCACACAAATTAAGTTACCTTGAGTCTCAGACAAGACTTCATTTTTTTTAATGAACTTAGAACTGTTCAAACTCCAGAAATTCATGAATGAATTTTACAAGATGAGATTGACAGAAGCCTTTGGGAGGCCAGTGCGTAGAATGTTATAATCTACAGAGATGTGTTTTGGAGTCAAGTTAGCATGGGGTAGACATGATTAATCTTGATAATCGCTGGACAGAGAAATAACTAGGGTATTAAACAAACCTTTGGTGGGGTGTCTAGGAGTGGCATTTTCTGAAAGGATTGCCTTGGAAAGAAGAACCAACCTGAATACAAGAGGAGGCATCTCAAAGGCTAGGACTGAGATGGAATAAAAAGGGGAAAGGAGAGAGATTCTAGAACAAGTGTATGCATTCTGACTTACTGTTTCCTGTCATTCATGACATGATCTGTGCTGATGCAGCCCACCCTTCCTGTGTGATTGACATCTCTGAAGGGATGAGCCAAAATTAACTCTTTCTTCCTGCAAGTCGTTTTGCTTAGACATTTTGGCTTGACGATGAACTGACTACATGTAGAAAAACATATTTCTTAAACTTATTCTCCCACTTAACTGAAATTTTATATCCTTTTGACTAGTGTCTTTCATCTTCCACTACCCTCCAGCTCCATTCTACTGCCTGTTTCTGTGAGTATAACAGTTTTAGGTTGTATACCATTTGCTCTTGGTTGTTCACTTGTTTAAACTGAGAGATGCCCAGAACATGAGGAAAGCAAACTTCTGGGTGGGCCTCTGAGGGTGTCCCTGAAATGATTGAGCTGCCAGTAACGCAAGAGAGAAAAGAAAATATCTACTCCAAACGTGAGCAATGGTGTCCAACAGGCAGTGGGGAGGAGAAGGAATAAAAAGGGGAGAAAAGAGGAAACCAGCAAAAGCGAGCATGACCCATTTGTCCTGAGTGTGTCTATTGCTGTATCATGGGCTGTATTTTAGCCTAGCTTCTTCAGCTCCTCAGTGCACTTACAGCAGTCTCTAGGCCTTAGGTCTCAGATTGGAGTGGCATCATTTGGGATGGATGTTCAGAATGGTATAAGATAAAGGTCCAGTGACTTTCTTCTGTGTAGGAATACCCAATTTTCCTAGCACTAGTTACTGAAAAGGCTACACTTTTCCCATTGTGTGTTCCTGGCAATAGAGTTAGAAGTCAAGCAACTGCAAATGTGTGGGTCTATTTCTGGGTTCTCTATTGTGTTCATTTTGTCTGTGCCTTTCTATTAATGCCAGTACCACACAGTTTTGATTACAAAAATTTGTAGTTGATTTTGAAGTCATGTAGTATGGCACCTACTTTTTCATTTTACTCAAGATTATTTTCATTACCAAGAGAATTGTATGATCCTGTAGATTTCATATTTTTGTCTATTTTGTGAAAAATGCCATGGATTACATTAACTCATTTGATTACCTTGTAATTAGTCTATAAATTGCTTTAAAATTAGTATTTTAATAATAGTAACCTTTCAAATCTATGGACATAAAATATATTTCCCTTTATTTATCACTTTTCTATTTATTTCATCAAAATTTTACAATTTTCACTGTGCTATCTTTCACATTCTTACTCAGATTTATTCCTAGGTGTTTGATTCTTTTGGCTTTATACAAATGGAGCTGTTTTCTTGGCTTCTTTTTAGACGGTTTGTAGTTATTGAATAGACGTGTTACTGATTTTCAGAGATTGATCCCATATACTTTAATGTTACTAAAATTATGTTAGTCTTAAACATTTGTGTGTTTTGTGTTTTGATGTTTTATGGAGATTTGGGGGATATATAAGAAAGAAAGGCAGAGATAAAATTGCATAAATCACCATGTCTTAGAAGCACATGCCAATAAAGTATGATTCTTCTATTGCCCTCCACCTTGCTTTGAGACGGGGTCTCTCACTGTACCAGGAGCTCACCAACTGGCTAGGCTGGCTGGCTTAATGCGCTCCAGGGAATCCACCTGTCTCCACATTCCCTGCACTGGACATACAGATGTAAGCCACCACACCCAGCATTCACATGGGTGTTGGCGATCTAAACTTGTTTCCTTGGGTTTATGCATCCACAACAGACTTTCTACTGATGGAATCATCCTGCAGACTCTAGTGAGAGATTTTTGTCAGAGAGGTTGGGGAATTTTTGCTGAACCAAAAATGCATTGTCTTTGTCCACCATTCTGTTAATATGCTGCAGTACATTTGCATATGAGTGCATGCTGACCCATCCTTACATGACAGGAGAAAATCCTATTTCCTTAAGGCTAATCCTTCTGACATGTCTTTGATTTCCACGTATTATATTTTCAATAAATGTAATATTATATTTGATCATAATTTTTTTAATCTGGAGGCTGAAGAGATGATACCATGGTTAAGAACATGTACTGCTCTTATAGAGGACTCCAGTTCAGTTCCCAGCACTCAAACATATATACTAACACTTATAACTCCAGTTATAGGGAAACCGGCTTCATTTTCTGGACCATGTGACCACCTTTACTCACATTCACAACCATCACAGGAACACATACATATACACATAATTAAAGATAAAATAAAATTTCTTTTTTCTTAGGCTTTTTTATTAAAAATTTCCACCTCCTCCCCTCCTCCCATTTACCTCCCAGTCC